>JAAGKR010001471.1:0-37214 GCA_011419295.1 Clarias macrocephalus
ACTAGTTTACTAGCCCGAGTTAATGCTGCCTCTGATTTTATTCCAGTTCACCTGTTCAGTTGATCCTTTTCACTTGGCTCGGGTATAGAAGGGGAGAGGTGCTGGTCAACATCATCACTGACCCTGAGGCTGCTGGATCCAGACTCGCTGTCCCTGACCGTAATGTCAGAGCTGTCAGAGCCTGCGCAATTGCAAAAGGCAAAATCTGCTAATCTGAAGAATTTCACAGCATCTGCTTTTAAAGCTTTTTCTTCTTGTCGCGTAAATTTTCAGCTCCACCTTTTCTTCTTTTTTTTTATTTTCTTCCATGGCAATTATTAATTCTTTGCTGTATGGAGAAAGGATCCATATCTGTCACTCTGTAAATTAAAAGTTAAAGGAGTTATAAAGGGGACGTGTTTCAGAACAGGTCATGGAATACGATTACAATACATTCACATTCACACAAACTGTGCCGCTTTGCGTCGGACCGGGAAAAAAGAGCTCAGAGCCAACAATAGTGTTCAGCACAAAACCTTTATCAGCCTTTTTCAGCGTCACAAAATTATAATACAAAACATAAAGTAAAAGTATAGAAAAGGGCTAAACAATAGAGCGTTTCGGGGGGAGCAGCACACCTCAGCTCCTACTCCGTTCTCTCCTCCTCACACGCGCAGGGCAACATACTGTACATACATAATACAGCATAGTAGTGGCCGTTACAAAACACGCGCTCTTTGTCGGCGGTGACCGTATGATCAACACACTCATCTATCTGCGAGAGATGCAATATTATGGTTTCCGTCATTTTTACAATAAATTTACGTACTGACTGGACAATAAATTTACGTACTGACTGGACCGGCCATTTTGCACTTTGAATACAAATTCAACATTACATGATTCCCTGGTTCTGAGAAGCTTCTCTCGAGCTGTATTATTATTATTATTATTATTATTACAGTGGAACCTTGGATAACGAGCATAATTTGTTCCAGAAGCAGGCTCGTATTCCAAAAACACTTGTAAACCAAATAGATTTTTCCCATAAGAAATAATAAAAATTATTCATTCTACAGCCCAAAACAATATACTATTATATATAATTATAAATAATTACTATTATAAAGAATCGCAACAGAGCTGAGTATTCTGTGTAAATAAAGCGCATGTGCAGCCGGGGAGAGCCGTGTGTGTGTGTGTGTGTGTGTGTGTGTGTGTGTGTGTGTGTGTGTGTGTGTGTGTGTGTGTGTGTGTGTCAAATTACGCACGCACGAACATGCACACACAAAGTACACATGAGAAAAGTGTGTGTGTCGGTGTTTGTGGGGCACAGTGTCAAATTACGCGCGCGCACAGAAGAGAGATCAGAGAGATGTTGATTATACCAGTAAGAGACGAGCACTAAGACACAGCAGGGGAGACGATTACCCTTAATTATTGCAGCGCAAGAGAGAGAAAAATCATTGGCTCAGTTGTGATCACTTGCCGCGCGGTGTCAAAATAAGAGTCGCATGAGTAAAGTAAACTAATACTTGCTCGATTTCCGATTAAAAATTTATTAAAAATCTTTGCTCGGTCTGCGGAAAACTCATAAACCACGTTACTCGCAATCTGAGGTTCCACTGTATTATTATTATTATTATTATTATTATTATTATTATTATTATTATTATGTACTCTTTTCCTTGTTTTGTTAAGTTACTTTTATTTGAAAGTCAAGGAATGTGGCTGTGGTGTGTTACTTTTGGTTTAATATTAAATTTGAAAGAAACTTTCAAGCATGCAGTTCCAGCTTTTTTCATTACATTATATTAAACGTAAAAAAATGTGACAAGGTCAAATTTATTAAATTAATAAGTCTTTGAAACTATCAAAACACTTTTAACTTAACAAAAGAATATAAGTTGGGAGACATGTAACCTTACTCAGTAAATTTAGTTAAGTCAACAACTTGGGTTAAAAGTAGACTTAACGCAAAATTTCAATGCAACTTGCTGCACAGCTTTTTTGAGTTAAGTCAACAAGTTGGGTTAAAAGTGGAGTTAACTCAAACAAAACTGTGCAGCAAGTTGCCTTAAATTTTTGAGTTAAGTCAAGATTTTATTTTTTACAGTGTAGTCTTTTATTGTCATTCCAACAATATCTGAAATCTGAAAATATTAGATTTTTTCACAGTTAATTTTAGTGGTGCTGACAGCAAAGAAGCTACTTCTCTCCAAAAAAATATGATATTTTTCAAAAGGCTTGGACTTCTTAGGACTTGGGTAGACATTTTCTCTGATGAATCTCCTTTCCAATTGTTTTGGGCATCAGTCATGTGTCATGCCAACATAAAGCATCCTAAACCATTCATGTGTGGGGTTGGTTCATAGCCAAAGGAGTGGGCTCACTCTCAATTTTGGCTAAGAACACAGCCATGAATAAAGAATGGTACAAAATAGCATCTCCCATAGCATCTTCTCCCAACCATCCAAGAAATATTTGGTGATAAAAAATGCTTCTTCCAGAATGATGAGCACTTTGCCATAAGGAAAAACTTATGCTTAGGCAATGGCTGTGAATGCTCAAGTTCAGTTCAAGTAGATTTCAAACTGACAACTTTTGCTTAACATTTATTTCTTTAATTAGTAGGGGGCCCTAAAGGACAAAAATAGGCAGAAGTACAGGACCAAGCATATTTTTTTCTTTTTTATGTTATGGCAAATATTTAATTTTAACATGTTTATCTTTTACTGCAAATGGCCACTGGACAAACCAGATGAGTAATGTGTTAAATGACTTACAGGTATTTTAAATATTTAAACAGTTATATATTATTCCCATGCCATAATTTCCTTCCAATTATACATTTACAAATATTTACTTATTTCATTATTATTATTTTTTACTTTTTGTTTATTGTTTATATATATATATATATATATATATATATATATATATATATATATATATATATATATAATTTTCTGTACCCATAGCCATTAGGGATATACATTGATATAAGCAATAAACATTTGTAGGCATTATAGAATGAAGTAAATCATCTGCTACTATTACTACATTTTATATTTATAGATAGCAATACATTATCATCACCATTATCAACATCATTTAAAATTCTCATATCAGGACTAGAGAAAGCAGAGGACAGGAATTTAACATAAATTGTAAACAATTGGTATAAATCCCTTAATCCCTTAATGTTTTATGCAGGAGATGTAATTGTAAAGGTTACACCTTTGTGTTGACTCCAGATTCCTGTACAGGCGCTTTGACTGCAAGACATGTGCAAAGACATTTGCCTTGGGTTTTCCCCTCCCACCGCCTCCCCCTCATCATCTATATCGCTTTATCCTGTATTCAGGGTCGCAGGGGACCTGGAGCCAATCTCAGGAAACTTAGGACACGAGACGGGTACACCCTGGACATGGTGCCAATCCATGACAGGGCACACACATACACTCATTCACATCACTAAGGTGATTCTAAATGTGGGCCTTACTTTTTGCAACTATTCCATCAGAACGCATGAATTCTTGTAGCTGTCAAGTCTAATGTGAAGGGTTGTTTTACATATGTAAGAAAATGAGGTGATGGACATCTGGATTTGCCTATCCGCGATCAGTATCCTTAATATAAGGGCTGATTGGTCGTTGCTCAGGATGCGTCACATCCAACTTTCCCCTTTGGTGCCCCTGTTTTCGGTCGTTACAGGTAAGCACGCTGTAACAAGTGGTAATTTTAACTGGTTGTTTTTTTTTAAAGAGTTTGTTTGTAAATTTATAGTGTTTTGGCTGGAGGTTAATGTGTTTCCGGCGCTGATTTAGTGGATCTAACGACTGTTTGCCTCTCAGGTATGTGTATGTGAGATGTTATTAACAAAACGGAGAGAGTGTGGTAGAGAATTACAGAGCTTAGGTGCAATAACACTAAATGATGTGTTGCTAACACTGCTGCATGCTGACTAGGTGTGCTTTCCTGTACTCCATTGTGCTATCGGTGGGCTGATCGATTCTCCGTCTCGTTTCATCTTATTCAATTCCAATCAATATTGTCTTTACTGCTGTCTTCTGCTTTGCACTGTTAAAGTTCTCCTCCCCATCCTGCAGTTCTGCCGTGTATGCTGTCGTGCAGACGACATCTTTGTTATTAAAAGGGGACTGTTCGTCTGGTTCCCATTGTGTTTGAGATGTATCGAGATGTGAGTGTAAAAAATGCATTTTTAGTGACATCCGGCAGCCGAGTTGTTGGTATGCTGTTAGCATGTTGTCAATGAGCTCAGCATAGTTGTCAGCTTGCTTGTTCCCAAGAAAGTTTTGCACTACTAGCACAAACGCATCCCACGCAGCAACTTCAAGTTGGTTCAGTTTTGCTCTGAATGCAGCATCAAACAGTAATTTGCGGATTTCAGGTCCAACGAAAATTCCCGCTTTCAGTTTGGCATCAGTTTTCATAGCTCCAAACTTCTCCTTCAGATAGCGAAAGGCATTTCCATTGCCATCCATAGCCACTACAAGATTTTTCATGAAGCCCAGTTTGAATTGAAGTGGTAGAAGATACACTTTATGTGGTAGAAGATACACTTTACTAGTGTTTCATGTTGCACATTGTGTTGGCCAACAGTGTGTTCTGCTCTGGGAGGCCAGTGTTTGATTTTGTAATGATTGGCGTCATCCCGACTGTTCCACAAACACAGAAAGCACATATGTCTGGTATAGCCCAACTGAAGTCCAAGGAGAAGTGCTACCACTTTAAGGTCAGCACAGATGTTCCAGTTATGTTCCGAATAGTTGATCAATTTCAATATCAGTTCCATTGATTCATATGTCTCCTTGGCTCTTATGGCATAAGCTAAGGGAACTGAAGGCTTTTCATTACCGTTATGCAATAACACAGCCTTCAAGCTCTCTTTTTCAGAATCTATGAATAGTCTCCACTGATCTGGCACGTACTCGCAATCTAGCTCCCGCATAAGGCCACTTGCATCATTACAGAAACAGATGCCATCTTTCAATGTGTAGTATGCAGCTAACGTTTGGTGACGATCACGAAAATGTGAAGCAGTGGTGCCATGCTCCAGCAAATTCCACTCCTGAAGTCTAGAAGCTAACAGTTCTGACTTCTCTTTAGACAAGCAAAGGTCCCTCACCAGATCATCTAAATCAGATTCGCTGAGCAAGTGCAGCCTTCCCACTTCAGACTAGCGTTTATAAACTTCATCGTCAGAGGCATAATCTTCAGGACTTTCATCAGAACTGTCATTCTCTATAGCATCTCTGTCAGGGGGTAATGGCACTGAATTCTGTTCATCATCTGGCGCTGTTTTAGGAGCGGACTCATAAGCAGGATAAACAATTTTTGACTTGTTTTTCTTGGAAAATCCAGCAATTTTGGTCATACAGAAATAACAGTCTGAGTGGTGATTTTTTTGTTCACGCCACACCATAGGCAGGGCAAAGGGCATTGCATTCCTTTTGCCATTTAGCCACTGCGTCAATCCGGTGTAACACACTGTACAACAGATTTGTGGCACCCAACTTTTATCCTGATCTCCAATTTGACAGCCAAAATAGTACTTGTAGCAATCTTCACAGTCTTTGTCAAATTCTTGTGCTGACCAGAAGGAGTATATTTACCACAAATGTAACAAAACTTGTCCGGATTATTAACGCAACCGCGTCTATTCATCTTAGCACCGACACACTTGCAAGAAAACAGCTGCTGGTGAGCTCAATATTGTCTCAACGCCCTTCATGTTGGCTGTTGGCGTCAGCTCGCCGATGTGATATCATCTATTCTGCCTGCCCGAACATGCCCGGCTGCAGCTGCATGCATGCAACCAGGAGCGGTATGCTGAAAACCAGTGTCTAGCAGCGGCACAAGTGTTAATTAGACTGTTATAAACATATAACTTAAAATCTAGACGTGCTAGGTTAATAGGTTAATTCAGATTTGGAATCAGCGCCCTCGAATTACTATAGATCACGTGTTTTATTCCCAGTAGCAAAATTTCAGTTTTTCTGTCGCTTGCTTTGTATATTTACATCTGATTCTATGTTGCTTTGTAAGTCTGCTGGAATTTATTTGATCTTTTTTTTCAACTTTTTGTCTAGTCTTACGTGGTATGGACTGACACCTATTCCCGTCTGGGGTTGTCTATTGTATGCTGAGTTAATTTATTTCTTGTTTTTTTGGTTTATTGCAGGAGCTGGGGTCCCACGGGTGAATGGATCTTCAACCTTGAGTGGTGGTTCTTCTTTATTGTGGGTTGGACACCATTTCGAGTGCATGATAGTGTGATCTGAGTGCACTTTGTGTGTGTGTGGATGCGTGTTTTTCTCAAAACAGACTCCATTTGTTTCCTGCCGTTGGAAGCCTCAGCCCTGCTGGTATTTATTTCATTTGTTTTTTTTATATTTAAAGTCGATTTGGTTAGTGTCTATATTCCTTCTTTTTGTAATTTCATTTTTTTTCTATTTAAAGTGTGGGTCTCCTGCTCTTCTGACTTCGTAGGGTCTATTTTAAAATATCTTTATTATATCTGTATTAATAAATATTTGTATTTTTATATTTCACCAATGTCTCTTGCTTCTTAATGTGAGGGAACCAAACCTGTGTGCTTAAATTGCTCCCTTTTGGGGGGTTATGAGTATTTTTCCCTAGAGTTAATTTCAAGGGTGGCTTAGTCGGTTTGTTTCACTGGTAGAATTTTTTTTTTGTAAAATTGTATTGCTCCGGCCACATTCTGGCATAATCAGCAGGATTGGGAGCAGAACTTTAACAGGGCAAAGCGGAATACAGCAATAAACACAATATCGAATGGAATCGAATGAGATGAAACGAGAGGGAGAATCCATCAGGGTATCGCACCCAATAAAAAAATGTACAGACACAGATCTATCGAACAGTTGTTAGATCCACTAAAAGAGCGCCGGAAACACACTGACCTCCAGCCAAAAAACTGTAACCACCGAAAACACAGGCACCAAAGGGGAAAGTCGGACGTGACGCATCATGGATGGCACCATGAAGTTTGTCGCTGCAACCTGTTCTGTTCAATACTCGAGTGGGACTGCACTGTTTGAACCACCTACTTTGGGTCTACCGGCAGGTTTGTTGGCCTCTCCTGCTCTGTTAAGGGTGCACAGTGGTACCGTTTATGTGCCGGTAGTTAATGTTGGTACTACGGATGTAGTGTTGTATGCGAGCACTATTATTGGCACGGTGAACCAGGTTGATGTGGTTAGTTTGCCCCCAGAAATTACAGGAGTTAATACCATTACACCTAAGGTAAGTGCATAGGTTATGCAGGATTCTTCTAGTGTGCAGGAACAGATAGACATGTTAGATCTTTCTGTTTTGTCAGAGGAGGAACAGAGTAAGGTTAGAGCATTGTTGGGGAAGTATTTAATTGTGTTCTCCATACACGATGGAGACCTGGGGTGCACAAAGCTGATCTCCCACAATATCCCCCTGTTGGATGACATCCCTGTCAGGCAGCAGTTTAGACGCATTCCTCAATTGGAATATGAGGTGGTAAAGGCACATATTAATCAGTTATTGGAAACCCAGGTAATAAGAGAGAGCTGCAGTCCTTATGCTTCACCCACTGTGTTGGTCAAAAAGAAGTTTGCGGATGTGTGTAGACTGTGTCACTTAAATTAAAAAACTAGGAAGGATACGTTCCCTCTACCACGTATTAAGGAGACTTTGGATTCGCTGGCTGGGGCCCGTTCGTTTTCTACCCTGGACCTGGCCAGTGGGTACAATCAAGTACGTGTAGCTGAACGGGACAAATCCAAGACTGCCTTTTGCAGCCACTTTGGCCTCTTTGAGTGGAACAGAATGCCTTTTGGGTTATGCAACGGCCCCAAGCACCTTCCAACGTTTGATGGAACGGGTGTTTGGGGATCAGCAGTGCCAATCCCTCCTCTTGTATCTGGATGATATTATTGTCTTTTCCTCCTCCATAGATCAACATCTTGCTTGGATGGAGGTTGTCTTGAGCTGCTTGCAGAGAGAAGACTTGAAGGACAAATTGTCCAACTGTGCCTTCTTCCAAAAAAAAGTCCATTATTTGGGGCATGTCATCTCTTCTGAGGGTGTTTCTACTGACCCAGGTAATGTGGAGGCAGTTGCACATTGGCCTCGGCCTACTAGTGTTTCAGAGTTGTGCTCCTTTTTGGGGTTTGCTAGCTACAACCGGTGCTTTGTGGAGGGGTTTGCCGAGTTGACTGCCCCTCTTCACAGGTTGGTGGCCCAGCTAGCAAACCCAAAATGTGTAAAGCTCAGGGCTCAGGAGTTTGCTGAAGCCTGGTCTGTGGAATGTCATTATGGCTTTGAGGGGTTGAATGATAAATTGACCACAGCTCCAGTGCTTGCCTATGCTGACTTCTCACTACCGTTTATTTTAGAGGTAGATGCTAGTCACGGGGGACTAGGGGCAGTTCTTTCACAGGAGCAGCAAGGTAAGGTGTGCCCTATAGCGTATGGCAGTCGCAGTCTTAGGCCCACTGGATGCAATACATTTAACTGCAGTTCTATGGAACTGGAGTTTTTAGTGCTCATGTGGGCCATCACTGAAAAATTTAGGGAGTATCTGCTAGGGCAGAAATGTGTGGTATTTACTGATAATAACCCCCTTAGCTACCTGGCTTCTGCAAAGTTGGGTGCCATGGAGCAGCGTTGTGCTGCTTAAATGGCAGTATTCAACTTTGAGATCAAATATAGGTCAGGTAAAAGCAATCGGAATGCTGATGCCTTGTCATGACAAAACTTTTGGGTACAGGAGACGTGCAAGAGTTGTGTCTAGGTGTGGCCGTTCCTGGGGCATTACAGCAAGCTGCCAGAGTTGAACAGGTAGCCCAGGTAAATTGGGTTATCTCCTTTCCTCATTCCTCTATCAGCGATATGAGTGCTCAGCAGGTAACAGACCCTGCCATAGGAGCCTTGTTGGTATTTTGGAGGCGCAAGTTGCCTCCAACTTCCGAAGAGCATAAGAAACTCTCAAAGTCTGCAGTTATTCTGCTTTGGCAGTGGGACCGCCTGGTTGAGACTGATGGTGTGCTCTATTGGCAGATGTTTCGCCCAGAAGGTGATGAGGAGGTCCTCCAGGTGTTATTACCAGCTGTCATGAAACACGAAGTCTTGACCCAGCTTCCACAACAGCATAGGCACCAGGGGGTGGAGAGTACATCCCAGTTTGTGTGACAGCGGTGCTACTGGCCTGGGATGCCTGTCGATATTGCCCGCTGGTGCCAGGAGTGTGAGCGGTGCCAGTGTGCTAAAGGCATCCCTACTGCCCCTAGTAGCTTTATGGGACACTTGTTGGCTGCCCGTCCCAATGAAATTGTGGCTTTGAACTTTACTGTGCTTGGAGCCCTCAAGGTCCGGGCTTGAGAATGTGTTAGTCATGACCGATATTTTTACAAAATACACCTTGGCCGTACCTACTAGAGACCAATGGGCAGAGACCGTAGCTCAGGTTCTGCTGGTAGAGTGGTTTTGTAAATTCGGTGTGCCGCATCCACTCTGACCAAGGCCATAATTTTGAATCCACTCTCATCCAGCAACTTTGTAGTTTGTATGGAGTCGAGAATCATGGACCACCCCATATCACCCGGCTGGAAATGGTCAATGCGAACACTTTAATAGGACGTTGCATGACTTGTTGCGCACCTTGCCGCTTGCTAAAAAGGGTGATTGGCCGCTCTGTCCCCCCCAGGTACTCTTCGCTTATAACACTACTCTGCATCAGTCAACTGGGGAATCTCCGCACTTTTTAATGTTTGGGCAGGAGCCCAGGCTTCCAGTTTATTTCCTGTTGGGCAGAGTTCAAGAGCCATTGGTTGGCAATGTTCATAGGTGGATTCTGGAGCAGCAGGGTCAGTTACAAGTTGCTTTCGAGGGTACCCGTGAACGGTTGGGTGCCGCATGACCTACAGGTGAAGGAAGTACCACTGAAGGAGGGTCAGCTCTATAGCGTAAGGGGTAGACACAAAATCCAGGACCTGTGGAGCTCAGTGGCCTACCAGGTCCTGAGGGTGCCTAAAGAGGGTGGGTCAGTTTATACCATCGCACTCACAACAGATTTGGGTAAAGTAAAGCATGTGCACCGATCTCTGCTAAAGGCTTTGATCAGCCAGGATCCACCTCTTGAGTTGCCTGATCCTTTGGTTATTGAACCTCAATTGAACAGGATCGAGATAGGGCACGGCCACAGGATGCTGTGGTTCTTTCTGTCCCTCCGACATCTGGTAGTGCGCTATCTGCAGAGGCTTGCAGAGTAATAGATGGTCCTGAAGTTGAGGTGGGTTTGCAGCCAGTTGCATTGCTTCCAAATTCATTGGAGGTTGTTGAGAGTATAGTGAGAAGAACTGGGAGGAGAACTGCAGGTCACCACTCTAACATACACCACTTCCCTCAAGCAGTAGGTGCTGGTTCAATGTCTAGTATAGTTGGTACTACAGTTGGTACCATGTTTTGTCCTTGGAATTGAGTGTTGGGTGGGGTGTTGGGTAGATTACTGTCGGGGCCACGTTGCAGAAACTGGGAGTGGAATGTAAGGAAATGAGGTGACTGACAGCTGGATCTGCCTATCAACGATCCGTATCCTTAGACTGACATCTGGATTTGCCTATGCGCGATCAGTATCCTTAATATAAGGGCTGATTGGTCGATGCGTCACGTCAGAATTTCCCCTTTGGTGCCCGTGTTTACGGTTGTTACAGGTAAGCGCGCTGTGCTGTAACAGGTAATTTTAAACTGGTTGTTTTTTTAAAAGCGTTTGTAAATTTATAGTGTTTTGGCTGGAGGTCATTGTGTTTCTGTTGCTGTTTTAGTGGATATAATGACTGTTCGCTTCTCAGGTATGTGTATGTGCATGAGCATTTGTATAAATTCCTATTGTGCTAGCGTTGATGTGTTGCTAACACTGCTGCATGCTGACTAGGTGTGCTTTCCTGTACTCCATTGTGCTATCGGTGGGCTGATCGATAAATCTGTGCCTGTAAATTTTTTTATTCGGTGCGATACCCTGACGGTAAGTGTTTTAAATGTACTTATAATTTGTGAAGGAAATGTATTATGCTTAGTAACGTTGTGTTTGTGATAGGATTCTCCCTCTCGTTTCATCTCGTTCGATTCCATTCGATATCATGTTTACTGCTGTCTTTCGCTTTGCACTGTTCTGCTCCCAATCCTGTGGTTCTGCCGAGTATGCTGTCATGCAGACGCCTCCATAGTTATTAAAAGGGGACTGTTCGTCTGGTTCCTATTGTGTTTGGTGGCTGTTTTCCTTTGTGTATCAGCGTGGAGAATTCAATTTCATTGAATTGAAAGAACATACACCTTCTCTTCCTTTTGACTTATTTTGCTTCTTTCAGTTTTCTTTTCTTCACACTTGGTGGGAGTAAAGTTTGTTTTGTCTAGTTTGATTTTCTTTTTTTTTTTGGGTTATTGTAGTATATGTTTATACACTATTTTTGTTTGTTGTTTTCTTTGTATGTTATTTCCTGTTTATTAGTGTCGCTTGCTTGGTATATTTACATCTGATTCTATGTTGCTTTGTAAGTCTGAATTTATTTGATCTTTTTTTCAACTTTTTGTCTAGTTTTGCGTGGTATGGACTGACACCTATTCCCGTCTGGGGTTGTCTACCAGTAGTTCTTATTAGTTGTTTATATTGTATGCTGAGTTAATTTATTTTTTTTTTTTTGGTTTATTGCAGGAGCTGAGGTCCCATGGGTGAATGGATCTTCCCCCTTGGGTTGTGGTCCTTCTTTATTGTGGGTTGTACACCATTTTGAGTGCATGATAGTGTGATCTGAGTGCACTTTGTGTGTGTGTGGATGCGTGTTTTTCTCAAACCAGACTCCATTTGTTTCCTGCCGTTGGAAGCCTCAGCCCTGATGGTATTTATTTCATTTGTTTTTTTATTTATATTTAAAGTCGATTTGGTTAGTGTCTATATTCCTTCTTTTTGTAATTTTATTTTTTTCTATTTAAAGTGTGGGTCTCCTGCTGTTCTGACTTCGTAGAGTCTATTTTAAAATATCTTTATTATATCTGTATTAATAAATATTTGTATTTTTATATTTCACAAACGTCTCTTGCTTCTTTATATGAGGGAACCGAACCTGTGTGCTTAAATTGCTCCCTTTTTGGGGGTTATGAGTATTTTTCCCTGGAGTTAATTTCAAGGGTGGCATAGTCGGTTTGTTTCACTGGTAGAAGGTTGGTTTTCAAAATTGTACTGCTCCGGCCACACATGTTAACTCAACACTGGAGAACAGCCCTACTTTCTATTTGCAAAGAAAATGCGTCCAAATAGTCATGATGTGCTTCTCTTAAAGTTGGAAACTGTGTAGACTTTATTCTATCATGTTAATTTTGCTTTATAATTACAAACCTTCCTATTTCTTTTCTTTTTTTTATTCTTGTTATGGGCCGATATACACCTCTCTTTTTCTATTCTCTCATGGAGGCCCTGTGTGGTCTGTTTGGGATGTGTGTGGTGTCTCTGGATGGTTCCACTTGACCATGAAGATGGTCTTAGAATATACAGTAGTCACAATACAGTCATAGTTCAGGACTGAAATTTGCACATTCAAAAAAGATTTATACCTAAGCCTATAGTTACAAAAGTGGAATTTATATGAACTATGTACAGCATATTGCAAATTAATCCATGCTATTTGATATCACCCAAATGAGGATGAGTTCCTGGTTGAGCCTGGTTCCTCTCAAGTTTTCTTTCTATAGTCACCTCAGGGAGTTTTTCCTTGCCATCACCCATGGCTTGCTCATCTGGGACAAACTGCTAATTATGATGTAAAAATGTTTCCCTTACACGTTTTAAACTCATTTCCATATACACTCACCTAAAGGATTTTTAGGAACATCATACTAATACTGTGTTTGACCCCCCTTCGCCTTCGGAACTGCCTTACGTGGCATTGATTCAACAAGGTGCTGAAAGCATTCTTTAGAAACGTTGGCCCATATTGATAGGAGAGCATCTTGCAGGTGATGGAGATTTGTGGGATTCACATCCAGGGCACGAAGCTCCCGTTCCACCACATCCCAAAGATGCTCTATTGGGTTGAGATCTGGTGACTGTGGGAGCCATTTTAGTACAGTGAACTCATTGTCATGTTGAAGAAACCAATTTGAAATTATTTGAGCTTTGTGACATGGTGCATTATCCTGCTGGAAGTAGCCATCAGAGGATGGGTACATGGTGGTCATAAAGGGATGGACACGGTCAGAATCAATGCTCAGGTAGGCCGTGGCATTTAAACAATGCCCAATTGGCACTAAGGGGCCTAAAGTGTGCCAAGAAAAGATCCCCCACACCATTACACCACCACCACAAGCCTGCACAGTGGTAACAAGGCATGATGTTCTCATTGTGTTTATGCCAAATTCTGACTCTACCATTTGAATGTCTCAACAGAAATCGAGACTCATCAGACCAGGCAACATTTTTCCAGTCTTCAACCATCCAATTTTGGTGAGCTCGTACAAATTGTAGCCTCTTTTTCCTATTTGTAGTGGAGATGAATGGTACCCAGTGGGGTCTTCTGCTGTCCACCTCAAGGTTGTGCGTGTTGTGGCTTCACAAATGCTTTGCTGCATACCTCAGTTGTAATGAGTCGTTATTTCAGTCAACGTTGCTCTTCTATCAGCTTGAATCAGTCGGCCCATTCTCCTCTGACCTCTAGCATCAACAAGGCAACAAGGCAGTTGTCTGTGAAAATCCCAGTAACTGAGCAGATTGTGAAATACTCAGACCGGCCTGTCTGGCACCAACAACCATGCCACACTCAAAATTGCTTAAATCACCTTTCTTTCCCATTCTGACATTCAACTTGGAGTTCAGGAGATTGTCTTGACCAGGACCACACCCCAAAATGCATTGAAGCAACCATTCATTGGTTGATTAGATAATTGCATTAATGAGAAATTGAACAGGTGTTCCTAATGCTGGGAATTTTTTCCCTTTTGTTGAACCAGAGACCAGGAGATGTTGGGATATCTTTCCAGCAGAAGTTACTCTTTATTGAGAACTAGCCGTGCATCGCTGCAGTCATCCAAGTCTAAATATTATGACTCCATTCTGGAGAGTTTATACTTTACAACGGGGAGGGACACAAAGAGGTGGAGACAATCTAAACAAAGCATAGTGTAGTACAGGAATCAGCCTGGTACCCGAAGTTCTCCAGCCCTGATCTCATCAGCATAACAGTGCCTTTCAAATGCATAGGTGCTAATCTAATCAGCCTGACAGTATCGCCCAGACCTTCACATTATCATAGAGACAAAGGGACAGCCTAGCTTTGAGATTAGCATTCACATTTACCTTGGGACCCTACCCAGTGGTCAGGAAGTACATAAAGACAAAAGGTTAATGTCTCAGACACCTGGGCTACCAGACTTGATGTCCTTAGAATGTCATCTTTACCTCAAAATGTAAAACCCAATGTACATAACTTTTCATTTTATATACTATTTTGTTGGAACCTAGATTTAACATTTTATAAATTTGTAATCCTACACTAATAATCCTTTAGGTGAGTGTAGTTATTTACTTATTTTTTTTTATTATGGAAAGCTGCTCTCCGGCAATAACCATTGAATTGACCATTGACCAATGAAATATTATGATCTCATCTCATCTCCCATACAACTATATACTGTATTCAGGGTCGCAGTGGTCCTGGAGCCTATCCTAGGAGACTTTTGGCATAAAGCAGTGTATACCCTGGACAGGGTGCCAATGAAATATTATGATAAATGGCTTAATGATTAACTATTTAAATATTAATGTTAACAATTGCACTATAATAATAATAATAATAATAATAATAATAATAATAATAATAATATATTATTATTATTATTATTATTATTATTCAAACCTTACCTCATTTCCTTCTGTGGTTAGGGTTAGGGTTACACACATTACATATAATTAAAAAGGAACATAAGGACAAGGTATAATACAAAAACATATGATTAAAGAAAGTTGCTGTTTCAGGATAGTCAAATTCTTGTCGTGAATTAAGAAAAGAAAACATTAAAATGACTGGAACTGGGTTAAGAACCGTACAACAGATTATTAAACCTTGAAGGATGGAGGCAAACTGTCAACTGATTGTGTGACAAGAAAATTAAGGATGCTGTAAACGATTGCAGAAGGAATCAAAAACCAAAGATATTTTTTACTGTAAAACTAAGAACATTATGGCAAAAATTATGAACCGCAGAATTATTATGGCCCACCCCTACCACATTCATCTGGCCAACATTCCACATGCAGTGACGGCCCATGTGCGGTGCATTTCCAGTTGCCAAAAGACAAAGGTACATCTGAACAACTATTAAAAAATATTTATAGAATGTATAATTCTATAAATGCAATTTAAACTAATTTACTTTTAAATGTTATTATTATTATTATTATTATTATTATTATTATTATTATTATTATTAACCAGGTTCATAAGAGCCCAACAGAGCCATATCCTTGACAGAAGTGGCTGACATTTAGGTGCTTTCTGGGTTACTGCAGGGTTTATTAGATGTCTATAAAGTTTGAAGTACGGTAAAGTAGCTCTGGTAGTAGAATCTTGGGTCAGATTATACAAAATACTGATACTGTAGCTAGTTTTGGTCCTTAAACTTCTAGATGAAGAACACTCCTCCTAATAAAAGTGGTGGAAAATAAGTGTGCGCTTTAATGTATACTGATTATAAACTGTGGTGCAATAAGTGCATTACTGAATTAACTTCATATGTTTAAAAGGCGAGTACATGTCCTGATTAATTTTTTTTTTCATTTGGTTTTCTTTGATGACTGGCTTCGCAACATGCTTTAGTAACCTTGCCTTTTCACTTTGCCTTTAAAATTCAAGGAAATCAACAGTTTTTTTTTTTTTTTTTTTATTGATTGTAGCAATAATAGTAGTAGTAGTAGTGTTGCAGTCAGATTATTATATAGGCATAATCAAGGCACAGTATTACAGCATTTATTATATAGAATTGCTTTAAACTATTTACTAATATCCCCTGATACTCTACACCTTTTATGTAACTAAGTGAACATATACTTTGCCACTTTCTCCTCATGGCTACTTACAACACAAGCTAAATACGTTCATTAGGTATATTTAACATAAAATTGCCAAACCAGGTTTATAAATAAAAAAGCACTTCTGCATTTATTGCTTTACCTATAGCTAGTCTGTGTCTTCTATTTTAAAAAAAAAAAATAAAGGTTAAATGCTTTTTTTTTTCATTCTACTCCAACCTTAAAGTGAGCTTAAAAGTGATGTTAAAAATGAGCAATCTGATGTTACAGCTCATCCTTGTTTTCCTTTTGGAAGATATTTCCATCTGATTGCACCCTCCAGGTCACTGTAGTATTTTCAGCCATGCCATGTTCCTCCAGTTTATTCATGATCTAAAAATAATAAATAATTGTTAAAATATCAGAATTTTAAATGAGAAAAGTTAAGTTGAGCACTACCCAGCTGAATACATTGATCTTTATATTAAGGCTTCTATTTTTCTTTTTCTTTAAATTGCGTAGACAATCTTGTCCATACAATTTAGACAGTGTGCTTAAGGAGTGGGCCTTAGTGCTTATAAACCTATTTACTGCAATTAATTAAAACAAAAGTAAGCTTTTTAAAAGTTTTTCTAAACTGAGTTTAGCATCAGACTATTGTTCAGTGTGACTTAACATTACAGTGGCATCATGTTATTCACCTGCTCCAACACGGCTGACTGCACAGCAGAATCAAACACATTTCCATCAGACTTCATCCGCAATTTTACTATCTGCCGGTTCACTGGTGGAACTGTGGAAACACAGAAAGACAGATCGTTATAATAAAAATAATTTTCAAACAGTGAAATTGTGCAATTCAGTAGTCAAAAGTCCCCCTAATACCCTGATGAGACAACGCTAATGATATACTACATTTCAGCTTGGTTGGTCTTGTGTGTCCTGAACTAATGTTTGTGACGCACACGCACACACACACACACACACACACACACACACACACACACACACACACACACACACACACAATAATAATAAACTAGGTGTTGCTTGATGCAGAATGTTGTGCTGGTACTCAAAATTAATTTCATGCAGCAATATTTGCCATGACACTGTTATGTTTAACTCTGTTACATTTCAGTCAGCTTTCAAACACAATAAGCATTTATGTTTCTGCAGATTCCTTTTTCTCGACATGTTTGTTTAAATGTTAAATTATCAAATAATTACTGTAAGAAATGGTGAGCAATAACAAGATCTCCAGCATATACTCTATAATTATATCACACTTTCATATAACTTGGAAATTGGATTATGAAGTCATGGCCCAAAATGCATCATCTAACCAACAATGAAATTATGTTGGCTTTAAAAGTTAGAATAAGTTGATAAAATGGCACTGGGATATTGTAGAATCACCACAAAACATTTTTCCAATAATATCTTAAACATATCAACATTTATGTATGCGCTTCTTCTGCTTCTTCTTCATCTTTCTTTCGGCTGCTCCTGTTAGAGGTCGCCAGAGCGGACTATTTGTCTCCATCTAACTCTGACTACTACATGTTCCTCTGTCACTCTAACCTCCTGCATGTCCTCCCTCACCACATCCATGAACCTCCTCTTGGGTCTTACCCTTCTCCCCTTTCCTGGCAGTTCCATCTCTAGCCTTCTTCTCCTGATATATCCTTCATACCTCCCTGTCCAAACTATCTTACCTGACCCAAAATATTTAAACTTCTCCACTGTCCGTATCTATACTGCTCACATGGTCTTGATCCTACTAATCTTCATGCCTCTTCTTTCCAGTGCAACCCTCCAACTTTCTAGTCTCATCTGAACCGGCTCGCCACTTTCACTGCTGATCACAATATCATTCACAAATATCGTAGCCCATGTGGACTCTCCTTTAACCCCATCCATCAACTTGTCCATCACCACTGCAAACAGATAGGGATCAGAACAGATCCCTAGTGCAGTCCAACCTCCACTTTGGTCGTACTTACAGCACACCTTTCTGCTTTAACCCTGTTCTTGTACATATCTTGTATTAAGATATGTACCTTCACCACCTTCACACACTTCTCTGCTCCATGACTTCCTCATGCAATTCCACAGTTCTTCTCTGGGCACCCAGTCATATGATTTCTTTAGATCTACAAACACGCAACGCAAATTTTTCTGACCTTTTCTATAATTCTCCATTAGAATTCTCAAAGCAAACATGGCATCTGTGGCTCTTTCTTGGCATGAAGCTCACAGAATATCACCTCTCTTCTAAACCACTCCTCACAATCTAACTTTCACTACTCTTTTCCATACCTTTATGGAATTGCTCATCAGCTTTGTTCGTCTACAGTTGCTGCAGCTCTGCACATCTCCCATGTTCTTAAAAATTGGAAAGAAAATACTTCTTCTCCACTCATCAGGCATCCTCCAACTTTCCAAGATCTTGTTAAATAATATAGTAAGTAACTCCACTGTCTCGTAAACACTTCCATGCCTGGAATGTCAAATGAACCAACCTTACTAATTCCCTGTAATACCTGATTCACTACCTATAGAACTTATATTCTATTATATTTGTTGCCAAAATGTATTAAAGTTCAGAGTTTGGAAATCCTGACTGGAGAATGATACATAGAAAACATAACTGGACATAGTAAACACAACTTTCAAGGCTGCATTCCTTAACAAGAACACTCAGGAGTTTAAGTCCCAGTCTGTGGCTCGACATTATTAATGAAGGAAGGATAAGTAAACATTAGCAATATGGTCATTCCATATGTATATTTTAGTTGAGAAATATAAATGAATGCTGTTGTTAAATGTCTTTTGGAAGTTGAATTTTCAGCATTGTGTTGTGGTAATTTGTTTAAGGTGATTAGTGTCAGGCAGGCAGCTTTGGTCTAACTTTAGTCTAGTGAAGTAATTTTATCCTTTGAGAACAATCTATTATCTATGGTCTTCAAACATTGATAACATTGCTACCTTAACATTATCATAATGTTGTGAAAACCAGAAATCCCTCCTGGCCGACTCACTTGTTTGACAAAAGAAATAGTGGTTTGCAATGCAGGGTTCATCTATAAATTGTCCATAACGTAATGCCCCACAGTTACTGTTAGCTCTCGAGTTATCTGGCTTTCCAGGATACCATGGAACATTCACAGCTGGTGTTGTATTCAGCCATTTCCATGTGTCTCTAAAGAGGCCAAACCAAGAAATGCCCTGAGCAGATGCCACCTGTGCTAACAAGTCGTTGTCTGTTTGGTTGAGTGCGCTGGCCAAATCAGTGTGAAATGTTTGGCAGTAGGTCTGAGCTCCAGACCAGGTCAACTGAGGACTGCTGACCCCAATGAATCTGTTAGCACCACTGTTACTAGCTGTAAAATTAAAATAGGTAGAAAAACAAACACAAAATTATTTTTAAACAAACCAAAGCTAAGGAAAACTACAATATAATACAATTCAATACAATACAATATAATATATAGTTCTGTTATATAGACTATAGCTAAAATCTGTTTGTTTGTTTTTTTTGCCAAGATCTCTCTACCTGAATGGATTAGCTGACAAGATAAATGTGGCATAGAATAAATTAAACTTAAATTAACAATATTTACTTACCATCATAGCATATAAAGGGTTGCAATATTGAGCAATTAGCGTCCGCCCAGTATCCAGAACTATAGATTTCACCACATGATTCATTCCCTTGGTAATTATCTGGTTGTCCGGGGGACCAGTTCATTAGAATTTGGTTTGTTAGTAGAAGGTTATTAAAAGACCAGCGCCAACTGTTAATATCATTGAACAATCCAATCCAGAGAGGCCAGGATGTTATTCCCAGACTTGCTGCAGTTTGGCTCATTTGTAGCAAAATACTATTTTTACTACTGTCCTCAACTGTAGCCAGGTCAGTGTATGATGTCCTGCAGTATTTCTGAGCGGTAGACCATGACACAGCTTTACCGATAAAATGCACAGAAGGGGTGGGTCGCAGAGTGGAGAAGGTGACTTGCAAAACGCCTGTTGACAATAATTAATAAAATTTGGAAAAGAGCAGATGAATCAGCATATTATCTAAATAACATAATGTTAGTTTTATATAGTGAAACCTCATGAACACCACTTAATGCGAACTAGAACATGACTCAGAAAGCACCTTCCCAAGCTCCCACTATCAGTTGAACGAAGGCATGCGTTGCCCATAATCAATTTTGCTCCTAAGAAAGTGAACTATTTTTATTTAGTTATTTATTATTTGTGTATAGTAAAGGCTTTTTCATATTTTGTTTTAGATTTTGTGATTTGAACAAAATCAATAAAAAGTTAAATATAGTTCATAGTGATGGAGAATGTATTGATTTGATTTACATGTATTCCTATGAACAACAACAACAACAACAACAACAAAAACTCAATCAGTGTATGACCAAATCGGGTTACGAACAGGACTTAGGAATGAATTATGTTCGTAAACCGAGGTTCCACTTATATACATAAACTTGTGATTTCACTTCTCACCAGTGAGACACAGGAGGAAAAAAAGATGCTTCATGTTAGATGGAATTCCTAGGCAAAGTAAACAAAATTGTAAAACAGTTACATGCTTAATTGATTAAATAATTCAAAATGTTAAGGGAAAAATCATTACTCAGCAACAAACATCAAGGATGTATTGGGCAATTGTTAAAGTTTTACCCTGTTACCCTTTACTGTGTATCAATCTTGAGTAACTAAGTGCTTAATACTAAGTATTCAGTACTAAATTACTTTTACTACTACTACTACTACTAATAATAATAATATATGTCCTATTCCTAATGTATATAAAAGGCAGGTGGCAGTCAGACAGCATATGAAATGATCTCAATTTATAAAGATTCATACAACGTTTACAAAACTGTAACAGCATAGCCATTAAAAAAGTATTAAAGGTAAATGACGATTAAAAAGGACCTACTTTAAACCATCAACATGCATAAAAAGAAAAGCAACAGTAAACCTTACCTGTGAAATAAAGTTAATGTTTAGACTAGGGTGCTGTTCTTTTTAACTAGATCTTTATATTTGAAATCTTCATGAAAATTCTCAGACTTTCTAAACTCCTTATGCAAATAAGATCCCTTATTATACCTTTATTTTTGCAAAATAAAAAAAAGTAAGACTGCTAATCTAAAGCACCATGGAGACTAATTTCCATTTCACCTTCCACTAGGACATGAAAATACAGTCCAGCAGATGAAGGTGAAAAAATAAAATGTCCTTGAGGACAGTAATAGCATATGTCCTAAAGCAACATGAGGAATTATGACCTAGAGAAAGGTGAAATGGACTTAATCTCCATGATGGCATAAAAAAATACAAGGTTTATATGAAATGGTATATGAAGGTTCAAAGAGTTAAGAAAAATAAAGAAAACAAATGATAATTTTTAAACCGGATCTCATTATGTGTAACTAATATTATTACTTCATAAATGATCACTAATGCAATAATCATCTTCATTTATTAAAATAAAATCATTATGCTTAAAGTGTATCTAAATAACAGGATTTTAATTCATAAAGATGCAAACTAAGCATACAAAACCACAATATTGTAAGCATTACAAAAACAGGCAAAGATGTATGAGTATGAGAGAGACATCTAACCAAACAAGCAACACACATAAAAACAACAGCAATTTTGAATAACATTTTGAACAACAAATCTTGATGCCGTTCTTTCAAAAACTCTGTATGTTTAAACGTTTTTCTGAGGTTCTTAAATCTCCTTATTATACTATTTAATGTAAAACAGTAGTATTTGCTAATAATTTACATTATGGGGACTGATTTCCATCTCACCTTCCTTTGGGGCATGACAATACAGACCTGCTCCTTTCACATTGTAGAAAAAGAGAATATGAGGTGAGCATTTTCTAAGTAAATTCTGTACAAATTAGGGCTGTCAGGTTGTATATATATATATATATATATATATATATATATATATATATATATATATATATATATATATATATATATATAATTTTTACAGTAGTTTTACAGTGTTGAATTAGCATGGCCATGGTGCTATTAAATGTATTATTTCAGTAAAATTTACATGCAGGTGTCACTAAATCCCATTTAATTTTACTGTAAAATAGCAAACAAAATAGTTTAACTACAAAAGTCCCATTATAAGGAACTCTTTTAATTGTATCTTTTTTTTGCTTTTTTTATATTTATAATATGACCTCATAATGAGAGCTCACAGTGAAAGCACCATCTAAATAATAATAAATTGTTATTTATTTATTTATTTATTTATTTATTTAAACCCTTACAATTTAGATGCATAAAGTCCTGTTCTATGACCAGGAAAGGCCTTACCATGCAGCTGAAGGGATAAACTGTCTTAGTAGTATCACTGTCTGTACTAAAGAGATAGTATGACAAATGCACTATGTTGAAGATGTACTGTGCTTTTAACACTGCATCAGCATATGAGAAAAGAGGATATGGCTTTGCTTGGGTGCTTAGGATGTAGACCATAGTTACTGTACATACATTACATTACACACTAAGTTCATACATGTAATCAGTATTTTAAACATATGCATCACCAATAATCATTAATAAAATACAGGTGCTACGAAAAGTTCCTGTATCTGTAGGACATCTTTGATGTAGGCGTCTTTAAGCTTTTTAGGACTTATCTTAAAGGACATGCAATCTGTACACACTCCCTAGTTTCCACCAAATAAGTTATTCAGTTCTCTTCTAAAGATATTTACTGTACTACACTTATACCTTACAACCTGTGACAAACAACTAATTGAAATCAGTTAAGAAATGGAAACAATTAATGGCTGTCAATTCATAAAAATAAAAAAAAAATAATAAAAAAAAAACAGCTCCACTGTTTACTCATGTTTGCTCACTGGCCAGTCTTGTGATGTCTAGGTCTAAATGTCTATGGTGGAGGCTGACTAGTCATAGGATGTGACACGCATGTGTGACATTTATCAAAGGCATGTTTTGAGAATAATTCGTTCATGTTTTTTCACCCACTGGACTTATATAAATAAGTTGACTCTGGAGGCAGATGATCAGCATTTTGATAGATTATATACAGTTAAGTAAAAAAAAGTATGTCATAAATGTATATTATATTCAGTAAATGTAAACATATATTCACTTGTATGTGAAGAAAGGATATAAAATGTGCAGTGACTGTTTTAATATAAAATCTTTAAATTTTAAAAGTGTGTGTGCATAACAGTGTAGCTGTGTGAAGAGGCTCATCTTTTCTTGCCCACTTTATACTGTAACTAAAATATCTCCATATTTTACTTTGGGTCACCTTATTACTGTGGCCATCTTGTCTGGGCTTTGAATGAATAATAATAAAATAAAAGTCCAAGTGATAGAGCACAGAGTGGAGCGCTGTGGAAACTGCTGCCTCTGTGCTCCTGTTGTAGATCTAAAGGCAGTGTGCTTTCAGAACGGGGCAAACCTCTTTGTTTGTCCAGAGCTACTGGGTTAATCCATTCTTGGAAGTTAGTCCTGTGCATATCTGTATGGACAGGCATGTAATAAGTTACTTGTAATGGACAAGAGAAGTTGCCACTCATAAGTCACATAATAGTATGTGGGTTTGCTTTAATGCAAAATAGTACAATTCTGCCATTAGGGGTCTCTAAAGCAAAGTGAGTAGTGTGGAATCACACCATAACTATTTGGTTCAGAATTACTTCTGTATGAGTAACATAATTTACAGTAGGAGGTTTTATTGGGCAGCTGAATTATCAGCCAAGTTCTCCTCCTCTCCAAAGCAAACAGATCCAGTGGCTACCACAGATTGAAATCACAAGTTCTCTGAGGGGAGAACTGAGCACTGTTTTTGTAGGTAGCCAAATAATCCATACAGATCCCTTCCTCTCCAAAACAAAGTCATTAAACTAGGTAAAACACAAAATAAAACAGTGGGGCAATGAACATTTTACATCTTTACACCGTTGAAAGTTTTATCATCCAGTGAAAGCATATGTACTGGAAAAATCAGTGGGCCATAAATCAGAACCTTGTGGAACATGAAACTGTCTATAAGGACAGAGAGATATGTTGATCTGTTCTCACTTGTCTACAGGCTTTACTTCTGTACTCTTAATATTAATAGTAAATTTCCTATAATGCTATTGAGTTTTTAAGTTTCAAGTGCTCGATGGTAATGGGTGTGATCATTATACCAAGTTGCTATTTCTTTGCCTTAAAATAAAGTCTAATTTTAAGCTATAAGGTTTAAAGTTTAAGCTATGGAACAGGTGAGCAGCTAACTGTCTATTTGGGATAAAAATAAAATAATGCTATCACCACTCACCTTATAAATACACTTTTGAACACTTTTAAATTTTGAACTCAAACTTATATACAATAAAAATCATATTCATTATTTTGCCTTCAATTCCAGTATGCTGTGACAGGCAGGCAAAATAAATTTAGTTAGGTCCATAACAAAAAAACATGTAATTAGTGTACACTTTTTCTTTTTTCATCAGGGAGGCTTTTTTTAATACAGTATGTCACAAAAGTGAGTAAACCGCTCACATCTCTGCAAATATTTAGTTTTTATAGGACAACACTGCATAAATGACTTTTTGACACAATGAAAAGTAGTCAGTGTAAATGTATTGTCCCCTCAAAATAACTAAAAATACAGCCAATAATTGTCATGTTCTTGGGTGCGAGGCATAAATGCAGAGGTCCCAGGTTTTAAAGGAAACGATGTATTTATTTTAACAGAAACAGGGAAATTAAACAAACGAATATACTTTAATACTTTAAGGACACCGGGAGACACGAACTAAACTTACAGACATGTACTGGGTGAAATCAACAGACACAAGACAAAAAACTCAACAAAAACAAGCCATTTATAATAAAACTAATGAGCAACTCGGTTCAGGTGAGCGCCCACGTCACCTGACCGAGGTGCATAATGGGAAATGAAGTGAAACCAAAAACAACTACAACAAAAAGTCCCAGGGCGCTTTGGCGCCCTCTAGGGGTTATTCCTGACAATAATAGCTGAACCCGTGGCAACAAAAGTGAGTAGTTATATATATTTGCGCACTACACCAACATCTGTACATTAATTGTGCATGTAAAACTTATGCCTGATAATTTGAGAATAACCTGTGTAATTGATTTATAAAACTGAAAATATTAAATGTTTATCTGGAGATAAACTGTAACACACTATGTTTCTAAATTATTCTTTCTCATCCATACGTGTGTATGTTATGTGGCACAGTAGAGTAAATTTTTGTCGGTGCTCCTATTTAAAAAAAAAAAAATTATTAGGAGCAAAAGTGCTCTCAATAAAAAAATGTTACCGTAAAGCCCAGTAACTACCGTAACTACCATAAAGTTATTACAGAAAACTGTAGTAGCAGTCACATGGAGTGTATTCCTTGAGAAACCTGAGCAAACTGAACTAAGACAGCTGCCCACTTGATTAGCCAGGTCATTTTCAAAATTATGAAAAAAGGCTATGTATCTTATATAGTTTTTATTATAAAGTTTTTTTTTTTTTACATTAATATGACAACACCTGTGGCAAACCCACTTTTTCTGATGACCACCCAGAGTTTTCTGGCTACGCGAGTGTTACACATGATAAAATATAAAGGCTCACTGTGTTAACATTTACTTTCCTTAAATTTGATTCTAATAAGATTTAATTTAATTTAAATTCTAAATTCGTACTGTAATTTTAGTACTGTGATTAGAAATTCATGTAACTACAATGTTTCACTTGATTTGTCTGCTACTACGTGCAGCTCTAAATGCGGCTCATTAATCCTTGAGAGAATGAACTAAGGCGTGAGGCGTCGCTCTTTAGTTATATAGCACCACTCAGCGCTAAAAGCCAGCAAACGCACAAACCCAAATGTTGCCGCCGTGACGTGCGGCGGTAAAACTAGAATACCGCTTGAGTACCATCTGCAATTTGTCACAACAACAGGCATAGAGGCAGTAACATGTGGCTTTTCTTTTGTTGACCATCTTGGGCAGATATCCTGAGGCTCTATTACATGGATGGAAGATGGCAAAAGACCTTTCTTGTTATCCAGCCATTTTGTTATAGCAATCTCTGAGGGTTTCCTGACTTTCATCTCTGATGCACCTCTCTCCTGTTGCTGAACCTCATTGTAACTGGACATTTTAGACTTACAGATCTATAAAATATGTAGATTTGATTCTACATAATAGTCTGTGTACTTTTTTCTTTAAAAGATCCAGCACTTTGATAGAGGTGCAATACTGGTGTAGGTATTCCTGGGGTATTCCATGCAAACAACAGCATTTCCTCCATTCCCCACTTGCTTGTCTTGAAATGTGTTTTGACCCTTGTAGATTTCAAAATTAAGCACCAAACCACTGGGACTGGCAAACACAAAGGCCCTGAGACCTGGGAGATTTGGTTTCCCAGGCTCAAACTGGCACACAGGACACTAGCTGGTAAAAGAAATCATTTGCTAATCTATGCCAGCTTTCAGGGATCCTGGTCAATTGAGGCCTTGTTGACTGTTGGTCTCTGTTTGAAAGAGCCCTGACCTTCCAAAGAGCATCCTCTTATTTCTGGTCACCCAGGATGGCAAGGTCATTTGATGGACTGGTGAAGTTTAAATAATCTGTCCCTGGTTATCGCATTGGCAGTATTGGGCATCCTTGTCTTTCCTGCCCAATACATATGAAGCCTAGGGTATTTGAGACAGGGCCATGATTGAAAATGAGATAAAGCAAGCCCACTGTCCCCTACAAATTACATGGAGTAAAATGTGTATTTTGAAATGCTTAAAATGAACATACGTTTTTAACATTGTAATAAAATGTAGTTAAAACCTTCACATAAATAAAAAACAATTCCATAAGAAAAAAATAACTACATGCTGTATTTAAAAATTTGTTCACTTAAACCCCTTAATGCCATAGAATGTGCTTGCTGCAGTTGCCCCAATTTAGAAAGACATGTGAACATGTAATCTGTTGGCCACACCCCCACTTGTGTGACATTAATAGAAAGCCAAACCAGTTCTACAATTCTGAAACTTTATTTAAAACTCTTTATTTTTTATTTGCACACCTATATGTGTGTTTGTGTGTGTGTGGGGGGGTATCAGGTTCCGAGACTAGTTTTGTAACAGGCCAACAGATGAACAGTCCGAGAGAACACCAACCTTTATTACTCAGTGTGCCAAAAGATATCCTGTGTACATAATGAGCTCTGAAACTGGTGCTACTCTAACCATGTGCATTCCTGCAGCCTCTATCTCATATAGGAAGCAATGTTAGAACAGAGAGCAAATATGAAATTCTGTGTGAAACTTGGCAAATATGACAGAGATGTTTGACACGATTTGGGACGTTTACAGCGATGCTGCAATGAGTGGTTCAAGGAGTTCTGAGTGGCAGGCATGTTTAAGAGCAGAAGAATATCACTGGAAGACAACGAGCGATCAGCAAGACCTTCAACAAGCTCCACCCATGAAAATGTCAACCATTCAGCAATTTATGCATGATGATCTTTGGAGAACAATCTACAACATTGCTGCCATTGCCAATTTGTCATACAGAACAGTCTTGTCACATGTGACTTGAACATTCGCTATGTTGCTGTCAAGTTCATCCACAGGCTGTTGACCTAGGAGAAGAAGGAACAACAGGTCTGGGTCCGCAGCTTGACCATAGTGCATCAAGAATTTGTCCCCAGGAGCTAGACTGCCAAGAGTTATTCTACTGAAAAGTTTTAAGGCATTTCTGCCTTAAAACGGACAGGTTTTAGGGCACAAGTTTTAAGTTTTCCTGATGTGAGGAAAGCTCTATGCAGATTCAACCCACGTAAAGCTGCTGGACCAGACAATATCCCTGGCAGAGTGCTCAGAGAATGTGCTGAACAGCTGGCAGATGTTCTCACTGACATCTTCAATATCTCTCTGAGCAGCGCTGTCATTCCCATGTGCTTCAGGACCACCACCATTGTCCCCGTCCCGAAGAAGTCTTATGTGTCCTGTCTCAATGACTACCGTCCTGTTGCACTCACACCCATCATCATGAAGTGCTACGAGTAGCTCATCATGAGACACATAAAAACCCTGCTGCCCCCCACACTGGATCCACTGCAGTTTGCGTATCGTCCTAACCGCTCAACAGACGATGCCATGTCCACCACACTCCATCTTGCCCTCACACACTTGGACAATATGGGCACCTACATTCAAATGCTGTACATAGATTTCAGTTCAGCATTCAACACCATCATCCCCCAACATTCCTGATCGGGAAGCTGAGCCTGTTGGGTCTGAACACCTCCCTCTGTAACTGGATCCTGAAATTTAAGGCCCCAGTCAGTACGGATCAGGAACTGCACATCCGGCACCACCACACTCAGTACTGGAGACCCCCAAGGCTATGTGCTCAGTCCCTTGCTGTTCTCGCTGCTGACTCATGACTGTATAGTGACACACAGTTCAAATCAGATCTCCCCGACATCGACAGCACCAAATTCCTGGGTGTCCACCTGGAGAAGAACCTCACCTGGTCCATCAACACCACCTATCTGCACAGGAAAGCCCAACAGTGTCTTTTCTATTTGAGAAGACTGACCACCTTCTTGAGAATTCTGAACACCCTTCATGGAGGGAACATCGAGAGCATCCTGAGCAGCTGCATCACTGTCTGGTTTGGGAATTGTGCCATATCGGAAAGCAAGACCCTACAGCGGAGAGTGAGGAAAGCAGAGAAGATCATCAGGGTCTCTCTTCCCGCTATCAAAGATATTTACACCACATGCTGTGTTCGCAAAGCCACCAGAATTGTGACTGATCAGACACACCCCCTACACTCTTCTCCCTCCTTCCATCTGGAAAAAGGACCCGAAGCATTCAGGCACATACAGCCAGACTGTGTAACAGTTTTTTTCAAGCCATCCGTCTCCTCAACAAAAAGGGACTGGACTGATACAACACATTCTCTCTCTCTCTCTCTCTCTCTCTCTCTCTCTCTCTCTCACACACACACACACACGCACACACACACACACACACACACACACACACACACACACACAGACATTATCACTTAGATTAACTCAACTACATCAAAACATGAGACTGGACTGATTAATATCAACAGACGCTCAAACACACTGATCTGTCACTTTGTCGCTCTTGTTTGCACATTTGCATGTGCACTTTGTTGTTACTTTTGTATAAGAACCTAGATATTTCCCTGTTAACTTAAATGTCAATCTGTTTTGTTCCAGATAGCCATCTAATTAGGTCTCTAAGTTAGCTAGTTAGTCTTTTGTTAATTTATGTTGTTCATTTATGTTGTCATGTCACTTTGTCTTGTCTCTCTTGTCTTTTCTTAGTTAGCTAGTTAGTTTTCTGTTAATTTATGTTGTAAATTAAATCAAGCTTACTTGACTTGACTTGACTTGTAAGGGAGTAAACAGAGCTTGTAAACAAATCTAATCTCGAAACTTTTTGATAACACCTACAGTAGGTAGGAGACCAGAATCTGTTTTACCGTTGCATTCACTGTCACGACAGCACTACCGTTGGGATTTAAATCAGTCACCTTTTAAAGTCATCCCTGAAATGATCACCAGGTGGCGCAAAGGGTCATTTTGCAAAAAGACTGATATCTCTCCTGCAGAGAATGCGTCTACAGTATATTCACATTTCATGTGAATTACATGATCTGAAATTTGTTTTACATTAGTTTATGTAACAGCAGAAATTTCCTATTCTATAAGTATATATTTTTTCATGTCTGTGAGGCGAGTATACACAGAGTTTTGGTTCATTTTCTCACTGCTCAAGTTCACAAAATCATAACGTTTTGTCGTTACACATCTAATGCAGTGATCACACACTACTATTCAGCATAAACACTTAAACAAAAGTTAATGTTAGAGGAAGTGGCTATGTAAAGTTGCATGTTTCAAATGATTATCCATATTTGAGGTGAGTCAAAATATTAACACTGATTATCAATTATCCCCCGATAAACTAAGGTAACTAAGGTAAATTATGGAGGTCTTGAAACATAATACAATAACTAATTTTATTTAGTTATTTTTAAAATCCTGGGTATGTTTAGAGTGATTAAAATGTACTTGAAAGTATCTGATGAATTACAAACTGTATGAAAACAGTATTCAACTCTAATATATGATAGGGTAGTATAGACATTGAAAAAATTATTTACACACAAATGCACAAGTCCAAACAAAAGCAATTATTAATTTATTGTGTAAATTTAACTTAATTCAAATTTAACTTCAGTTACAGTATTCAGTTATTAGAAAAATAACGTGTACCAGCCCACTACTATTTTCTGTTAAAAAATTTTATTTAAAATGCTTACACATGTGTGAACACTGCCTTTTGTAAAGTGAAAGTGAGTGTCGTTGATCAAAAGCCTGATAAACATGTGCACAGATATGAGCAGATTTATCGATAAAACTGCAGACATACTCCCCCAGAAATTTAACAAGCAAATATACAGGCTACTCGCTGAATACAACTTGACAGCGCGCTCCAAGGTGAACACCCGCAAAACCCCCCGATTACTGTAATCCCTCTTCTCACCTTTCATTCATGATAGGTGTGAATTTTTTGAACCGGTTTTACTGATGGGCGAATTGGCAGAACTGAGGGGTTCAAAACTAATTAACATGACCGAGCAGATGTCTCTGGTTAAAGTCGTCTCTGCCTAATTTTTTTTTTGCCAGCATAACATAAAATAAATAAAAATAAAATGTTTAATTGTATCACTTAGATCAGACTTGATAGTTGGATTTGATACTTTTTGAGTTTAATTCATAAATTTACTGAATATATTGAGATTTTGTAAAATAATGAAAACTGATGTCTCTGTTTCCTTCATAAACCGTTTGTCCGCATCACAATGGACTGAAGCTCAGCGCGTCTTCTTTCCTTGTTTTAATCTGTGATATTTAAGTGAAATATATTTTGCTTAGGTCTAAATATTCCTTTTTATTTATGGACAGGTGTATTATATTTTTATCATTATTGCATTATGTTTCAAGACAAAAAAACAGTGTGGAAAAATAATCTTTCATGTACATATTTTTTTTCTGTCGTTATAATCCCGCCACATTGCGCGCAGTTTTGACATGTCGTGCTGTGTCTCCCCTGTCCGCTAAATGTGTTTTCCACGCTCATTTTTGTCCAGTGTTACAAAACTGTCACTAAACTAGTTCTCACTTCCACACACTACGTCTGATTGCCTGTCACTTCTCTAATCAGCTGGCACATCGATTGCATAACAGAAGCGTTAAAGTTTTATAAGTAAAGCGACCGTGTTGTCCGAGTTGCATTTTACTCAACATACAATAGTCTAACAATGAGCTATATGAAAAAAAAAAATTAACTGGTATATACTAATACTTTAACCAATAAAAAAGGAGAAGCTATAATATTTATTTATACTTTCTTTTGATTGTGCACAGCTGCTTTGAGACAATGACTATTTTAAAAGCATTATACAAATAAAATAAAATTGAATTCCGTTATGCGGCCGATAGTGCCAGCTGATTAGAGAAGAAACAGTCAATCAGAAGCAGTGTGTCGAAATCTGTGATTGTCTAGTTCAGTGGCAGTTTTGTAACACTGGACAAAGGTGAGCGCGCGTACAGGCAGAGTCGAGCGCGCAGAGAAAAGAGATGTTATACAGGCATGCAGGCAGAGTCGAGCTCACAGCAGAAGGATGTTGTGTGCACGGGCGGAAAACACATTGAGCACGCAGGGGAGACACACCTGATCAAGTGCAGATGCATGATTATCAAGAATCTAGATTATCCACAACCCATTTTCACTTTCCACGTCACCATGCGCGTGAGGAGACGAGAATCTGACATATGTTGTTTTTTTGTTTGTTTGTTTTTTTACATTAATTTAAAAACAAAACTTTATTTGGCAATATTGTTTTGGAAAAAAGACTTATTAATTTCACCACAAGGTGAAGGAGATTAATGGTTGATCCTGTCTCTTTCTTTATTCAAGTTTAAATCAGCGCGTGTGCACTTTGACTAAAACTGCGTGCAATGCACTGTGATACTGGAATGTAGAAATGTACATTTTATTTATTTTTTCATTATTTATTAAAGTAATAATGATCATAACAGCATACTGCATTTCCTTCTTTTCATAAGAATGCAAAACACCAGCGCTGCTCACTGACATCGGTTTATGTTTGAATTTAATGGTCATTTAGTTTCATTTATTTCAGTTAATAAATCTACTATAAAAAAAAATAAAAAATAAAAACACAAAGTATAAGATGACCCAAAACCCTATTCTGAATTTTCTAATTACTCATGTTCAAATCTCACTGTGTTAACGTTTACTTTCATTGAATTCAATGTAAATAAGAAATGACTACATTTACTGTAATTTTAGTACTGTGATTATGTGTTCGTTTAATTACAGTGTTTGGCTTGAATTTATTTGCTACAGTATCGCAAATAAATGGTAGAATGAACTACGACCAGAGGCCTCAGTCTATGGTTATAGCGCTACTTAGCGGCGTAAAGCCAGCAAATGCAAAACCCTAATGCCGCTGCCGGGTGCTGCAACGGTAGCCATCCAATTCTGGTTGAGTAACATCTGTAGCACAACTTCCAGTGGTACAGTTTGTCCAATTAAAAATACACTCATAATCACATTGGAGAGTAAACCTGTGCTAATCTGAATCTTCACTTTAAATGAAAGTCAAATGATTCTCAGTATAAGTGCAAAGTTGTATGCAAACACTGCAATGAAGTAACAGCCTGGAAGACAGCAAAAACTGCATGACTGTAGCTTATCAAATCTACAGGTGAAACTCGAAAAAAAAAAAAGAATATTGTGCAAAAGTTAATTTATTTCAGGAATGCAACTTAAAAGATGAAACTAATACATGAGAGAGACTAATTACATGCAAAGCAAGATAGTTCAAGCCGTGATTTGTCATAATTGAGATGATTATGGCGTACAACTCATGAAAACCCCAATTATCAAAAAATTTAATAATCTATTCATTTGAATAATTTTAATGAATCAATAATATTATTAATAATTAGCAATGACTAATATATATATATATATATATATATATATATATATATATATATATATATATATATATACAGTACAGACCAAAAGTTTGGACACACCTTCTCATTCAAAGAGGTTGAATTTGTACTATGGCAAGAAAAAAGCAGCTAAGTGAAGAAAAACAAGTTTCCATCATTACTTTAAGAAATGAAGGTCAGTCAGTCCGAAAAATTGAGAAAAACTTTGAAAGTGTCCCCAAGTGCAGTCACAAAAAGCATCAAGTGCTACAAAGAAACTGGCTGACATGCGGACCGGCCCAGGAAAGGAAGACCGAGAGTCGCCTCTGCTGCGGAGGATAAGTTCATCCGAGTCACCAGCCTCAGAAATCGCAGGTTAACAGCAGCTCAGATCAGAGAGCAGGTCAATGGCACACAGAGTTCTAGCAGCAGACACGTCTCTAGAACAACTGTTAAGAGGAGACTGTGTGAATTAGGCCTTCATGGTAGAAGATCTGCTAGGAAACAACTGCTAAGGACAGGCAACAAGCAGAAGAGATCACTGGCACACCAGGAACAGCATGTACCGTACTGTATACCTGTAGCTTGACAAGGAGAGGGAGGGAGACAGAGAAGGGCCTTGAAGAGCAGCACTTCACATTGCTAACAAACAATGCTCCTCTACAGTGGTTGGCATAAGCTAAATATACTAACTCATGAGTTGCCTGTTAGTTCATCTCACTACGTGATTTCTTGTTTTCCGTTGTTCACAGTCTGGTGTTCAACAAGGAAATGGTATTGCACCGTCTAGATAACACACCATGTTCTCTAATAATAATAATAATAATAAATATTAGTACAACTAGAAGTAGTAGTAGTAGAAGCAGCGGCAGTATTAAAGTCAGTATATAAGAATATTCAAGGCACACAGGTTATTAGCAGTTTTTTTTTATATTATATTCTATTTCTTCTATGTATCTGTAAATATTGACAAAAACACCCTGATTATGTATATTATGTGTTCCAGTAAATTAACATATAGAGTTGAGTGGCCACTTATAAAAGCCACTCAACTCTATATAAGCCACTAAATATGAACATTGGGAAAGTTACACTTCTGCATGTATTCCTCTACCTATAGGCATCCTTGTTTTTCTTATGAAAGATGTTTTCATCTTGCTGCATTTGCCAGGTTGCTGTAATGTTCTCAAACATCGCATGGTCCTCCATGCCCAGTTTCTGTGTGATCTAAAAAAAAATGGATACAGCAAATAAAAAGTAAAAGTATTTTATTTAATAAGTCAATTTGTATGGCACCTCATGACATTATGTTATTTACCTGATTTGTGGTAGTGGATGAACACATAGCAAGTTCAAACACACTTCCATCAGACTTAACCTGTAGCCTCATATAGACATATAGAATAAAGGATGTTCAAAACAAAACAAGTGCACAAAACAGTAGTCAAATTTCAAAAGGTTTTAATCATAACCTGATTACATAAAACTTGAGATATTTTACATTTCAGCTCTTTCCAAATTGTTTCTCTAGTTTTTTTTTTTTTTTTTTTTTTTTTTTGAGAATGATACAAATCATAGTATTAGTTTATAATAGTAGGTTTTGGATTTTACATACACTAGCTTGTGGGTGAAGCCAAATTGTCCATCAAAAGTCGCAAAGCAACTTTACACAATCATTATTATTCAAGTTTGTATGAAATGTGAATGTGTATGAATCAAAATGATAAGGTTGTCCCTGATGAGCAAGTCGAGGACGACGGCTACAGTGGCAAGGAATGACAGAGATGGAAGTAGGAAAAATCTTGAGAGGAACCAGACTGCACATACACCTATGAGGCCATCCAAATGATTTCTATTGGACTTGGAGAGACAAGCTCCCCTCAGACTCATATGTTGCTCCCCTCAGACTCAGCTCTTGCTGCCATAGACTTTTTTTATGTGTGTCTGACACATTAGGGAAAAAATTCTTCAAAGGTCAAATCCTTGCAATTTTTTTCAAAATAGTTATGATATTGCAATTTTAAAAAATCAGTAAGTGTCTGATAAGCATTTGGTGTTATCCAGCTATGTTACTAATATTTATGCAAAATAGAACCTGTATTCTCCTGTTTTATACAGATCATTGTTTTAACTTTTAATAGTTTTGAAAGAATAAAGGTTTATTAAATATTGTTTGTTTGTTTAAATTGTTGGGGTATTGTTACGCCAACTTGGTTTTATAGAAAAAAAAAACAATCATCTGAACCAACTACTGTACATCAATGGGAGATGTACATCTAAAATGGGAGATAACTTACTTTTTTGAGTAGATGAAGAGTTGTGTTACAGTATGTTAACCCTAGAGACATATAATGAATTGAGCCCACAACCAGTAATACTTGAGCTGAGTTAAATTTGAATTATAGTGTACAGTGCACAATACTGTGGCCTGAGTACCTATTTTGTACAGTAGTTAGCTGATAGTATTTAATATTTTTCTTTACAGCAGTTCTTTTTTTTTCCCCTTTTCCAGTACTTACATAAACTAACACTTGCAGGGTTAATCTGCACACTCTTGTATGGGTATATTTTTTTAAACTTACTTAAGCAGACAAAACTCTAATCCTGAAACTGATTATATTTTTTCTTTCTTTTTGGAAAAGAAAGAGGGCTTTCCCTGCTGTTCACCTGCCCTTGGTTATGGTCTTACATTACATAATGTGATTGTTTGTTGCTCTCTATTATGGAACTCCAAAGTGTTCAAAATTAAATAAATAAATAGGACATGCTGAAATAAATAGCTTTATGAATAAATAAGACACAGATTTGACATGAGAATGATATAGTGAAATAATGGAACACATTTTGAAAAAAAAAGCTTATTATTGTGAAACATATTGCTCTCTTCTATATAAATTAACTTATTTATATGAAAAAAAAAATCATGGTCATTATTTTCCCCAATAACAGAGATTATTGCAGAGGCATTTTATTTAATTCCAGCTGTTTTTCCCGATGGCCTATTTATTTCATAATGCGACTTTTCAGCAGAATAAGTCGTTCTGTCAATCAAGAGCGATAGGGCGGAGCCAGCTGTGTGATTGGTTGCTCCTTTATTCAGACGTAAGTATCAACGCATGAAGTATTGATTTAGGTCTAATGGCGCAATACGTGTCCTATGCAATAGGTGGCAGAACAGAGTCTACAGCACTGTAAACCCTAATGCTCGAAGTAAATTATTGCAATTAGTTCAAATTAATAGACCTTTTTGAGTATTTATGAGTTTGTAGAAATGACACTTCTCAAGTTAGCTGAACAAATGTTATATTTTATGTAATCGTAAGTACTTAAGTAACAGTCACCTTAAACTCCCAGCAATGTGAACTCTATAGAGCACCGGTGGTTCAGTGGTAGGTATTTCGCCTGCCATGCGGAAGACCCGGATTCGATTCCCGGGCTGGATTGTCTGCAAAAATTTATTTGATTTGAAGTTCAACAAACTCAAAAATTTATAGTTCTGTCTACTTAAAATTGGAAACATCATTACTTTAAAAATTGATGTAACTGATTACCTCAAATATTACAAGTTTTTCCAACTTAACCCGGTTTACAGTGTGGTAAATTATCCCTCTCTATCTGATCTGCTAAAATGAGCAGAACTGACTGAAGTTCACACCTTGTTGGGACCAAAAAGTGGCCCTGGACTTCGGGGCCCACAGCAGCTCACCACATCCCACATCATAATGCACTGGCTCATTAATGTGGAGATTTATTTTTAACACAACTTACTAGAATAAAAATATAACGCAATACAGAAATAAATGCTTTTTAAGCATATTATTTGAAGTATCACTGAACATTTATTGGGTCATATTTATAAAATAAAGGAAAGAACATTAAGATAAACAAAATATAAAACTATAAAGACAATATTTTAGCTAGTCAGGGGGGATCATCTTGATGCAGTCAGTGTAAGATATACCACTTATCAGTGTAAGCTGCAAGTGCAGCAGGGTTAGTGATGATGAACCAGTGTCTGCTG
>JAAGKR010001471.1:40112-124596 GCA_011419295.1 Clarias macrocephalus
AAAAGAGCTCAGAGCCAACAATAGTGTTCAGCACAAAACCTTTATCAGCCTTTTTCAGCGTCACAAAATTATAATACAAAACATAAAGTAAAAGTACAGAAAAGGGTAAAACAATAGAGCATTTCGGGGTGGAGCAGCACACCTCAGCTCCTACTCCGTTCTCTCCTCCTCACGCGCACACACACCTCATCACGCGCGCACCTCCGCAGCAACTCTTACAGGGTAACATACTGTACATACATAATACAACATAGTAGCGGCCGTTACAAAACACGCGCTCTTTGTCAGTGGCGACCATACGATCAACACACTCATCTATCTGCGTAAAAAAGAGATGCCATATTATGGTTTCCATCATTTTTAGAATAAATTTACGTACTGACTGGACCGGCCCGCATTAGCCAGCGGCCCACCGGGAAAACGCCCAGAGCTCCAGATGGCCAGTCCGCCTCTGTGTGTAATGTGTAATGATGTGAAATGTAAATAATTTTAGCTGAGCTACAGGTCTAGGTAGTGTGTATGAGTTTAGTGAGTGACTCAGCAGAATCAGATTTACAAAATGGCTCATCTATTCAGGTAATTTATAAAAATAATAATAATAATAATGAAAAAAAAGCTCAGATTTTGTCCTTAGGGTTTTAGCCTTTACATTTTAAACAAATACTTAAATGAATGTCAAATTTAGTTTAATGTTTGTGTTAAATGAAGAGTAATAATAATAATAATGAATAATAAAAAAATAGCCATCAGTTAAACCATAATCACTTGAGCTTTGAGCAAAGTTTAAATGTGCTATTACTGAAATTAGTGAAATTGCACATAATTGCTCGTTCCCTGTTTTATTCATATAAAACAGGGAACGAGCAAGTATGTATATATAGATATGTATGTATACAGTGGAACCTCGGATTGTGAGTAACGCGGTTTACAAGTGTCCCGCAAAGCGAGCAAAACTTATTAATAAATTTTGACTTGAAAAACAAGCAAGTCATGGTTTACGAATGCTGAGTATCATGTAGCACGCATGCTCTTCTTGCTTTGATGCCGAATGTCACATGATCACCTCTCTTCCTCTCGCATTCACACACACACACACACACACACACACACACACACACACACACCCCTCATCCTCTCGCCTTCACACACACACACGCACACACACACACACACACAGAAACACCCCTCATCCTCTCGCCTTCACACACACACACACACACACACACACACACACTCTCTGCTCTACACAGAAACTCTGCTCTGTCACGATTCTATTCAAAGGTAAAGTGCTGGTTAATTTGTTTTATTTTTAGTGTGCGCTCACTCGAGGGTCAGAGATGTCTCTTGTTAATTTTCCTGATAAGGCAATGTTTCCATTTGTGTGTGTGTGAAAGCAGTCCCGCATAGTAGTTCCTCGCCCCCTTCTCAAATAAGAGAAAGGGTTACTGTGTGAGATGAGATGAGGGAGAGGGTGTCGCACAAACACACACACACACACACATACACAGTGCATATGTGCACAAACACTCATACACATCGCGTGCACACACAACCACACACATGAGAGCATACACATATACACGGCGCAGACAAACACTAATGGAAACACTTATAGTTACATTTTTTTTTGGGTTGTGGAACGAATAAACACACACACTGTTTTAAGGTGTAAGGTGCTGGTTCATTTGTTTGTTTGTTTCTTTACTTTACAGCAGTGATTCCGTTAGTATGCACTCATGCGAGTGTGATTAGAGAGATTTTTTTTTCCCTGTTAAAGCAGTGTTTCCGTTGTGTGTGTTTGTTTTGAAACAGAGGAGGAGGAGTTGTACTGTGTAAGACAAGGTGAGGGAAGTGGCTAATTCCACATACACACATACAAATACATGGCGCCTGCGCAACACTTATCTGTCTGGATTTATTTTTTACTTTTTTTTAATGTTAAGTGCAGGTTAATTTGTTTTATTTTTACTTTATATATTGTATTAATTATTTTTAAGTATTTATTGTTTTGGGCTATAGAACGAATAATTTGTGTTTTCATTACAGTGGAACCTCGGATTGCGAGTAACGTGGTTTACGAGATTTACGAGCAAACCGAGCAAAGATTTTTAATAAATTTTTAATCGGAAACCGAGCAAGTATTAGTTTACGAGCGCCGAGTATCATGTATCACGCATGCGACTCTTATTTTGACACGGAGCAGCACTCTTGCGCTCGGAATGTGTGTACGTGCGCGTAATTTGACACCGTCACACACACGCGCACACCCTGACACACGCACAGACGCTCTCTTGCCTTATCACCCTCTCCCCGGCATCACAAACACACAGAAACTCAGCTCTGTCGTGATTCTTTTCAAAGATAAGGTGCTAGTTCATTTGTTTTGTTTCTCTTTTTTTTTTTTTACTTTACCGCAGTGATTCCCTTAGTATGCTCATGCCAGTGTCAGAGAGATTTCTTTTTTCCCTGTTAAAAAGGTGTTTCCGCTGTTTGTGTTTGTTGTGAAACTTAAAAAGTGATTGTTAGTATGCGCACATGCCAGTCTCAGAAAGATATTTTTTTTTCCTGTTAAAACCGTGTTTCAGTTGTGTGTATGTTTGTTGTGAAACTTAAAAAGCGAGGTGGGGAGAAGGAGGAGGAGTGTTACTGTGTAAAACGAGGCGAGGGAAGGGGCTAATTCCACACACACATACACACACAGCGCCTGCGCGCACCAACGAAGACACTTATCTGTTGGGATTTATTTGTACTTTTTTTTTAAGGGTAAAATGTAGATTAATTAGTTTTATTTTCATTTTATGAATTGTATTAATTACTTTGATGTATTTAATTTTTGGGGCTGTGAATAATTTGAGTTTTCATTATTTCTTATGGTAACATGATGATTTGGTTTACGAGTGTTTTGGAACACGAGCCCACTTCCGGAACCAATTATGCTCGTAATCCAAGGTTCCACTGTATTTCTTATGGGAAAATTCTATTTGGTTTACAAGTGTTTTGGAATATGAGGCCGCTTCCGGAACGAATTGTGCTCGTAATCCAAGGTTCCTGTGTATGTATATGTATATACAGTGTATGAAGCTGAAGTAAGATGAGAGGGGGGAGGGGGCTACAGTGTAGACCTTCACACGACCGGGAACACTGCTCTGTTGGGAAACTTTTTTAACAAAGAACAGCTCGAATGACACTTGTGCACAGACACGCGCACTAATGGTATCACTGCTCTCTGAGACAGACTCTGGATCTTTAACAAGGAACCTCTCTAATTACACTTGCTTTTGCTTCACGCGCACGCAGACACACACACAATCTCACATTGTTACAGTAAACCGTACACGCCGGTGAGCATGGATGTTGATTATACATTTGACGCACACGCACTGGGACTGAGCATGGAAGACGATTACCCGGAATCCTGTAGTTTGGGTGAGAGAAAACCCATTGGGTTAGTTGTAATTATGCGGCGCTTAGCAGTCAAAACGCATGCATATTACTCGTATATCAAACCCTCGCTCGTTAAGTTAAAATTTATTTTAAAATTTTGCTCATCTTGCAAAACAACCCACAATCACAATCCAAGGTTCCACTGTACTTCAATATGGTGCCGGTCCCCCTTTTGCTGTAACAGCCTCCCCTCTTCTTGGAAGGTCTTCCACAAGACTTGTTGAAATGTTTCTGTGGGAATTGGTGCCCATTTATTCTGTAGAGCGTTTATGAGGTTAGGCCCTGATGTTGGACGAGAAGGCCTGGCTCACAATTTAGTTCTATTCCAAAGATTCAGGTCAGGGCTCTGTGTTCGGGCCAGTCGAGTTGTTCCACACTGAACTTATGAAACCATGTCTTTATAGTCCTTGCTTTGTGCACTAAGGCTCAGTCATGTTGGAATAGAAAAGGGCAATAGAAATAAAAAAGTACAAGCAAACCATTGTCCAAACTAATCATGATTTGTGCTCTGCACCCACCTTGTGGTTAAAATGTGTGTTGCACATAAAGCACTGAAATGGTTGAGATGTCTTTCTACTAAAGACAAACAGACAGACGTGATTGCAATTTAAGAGTGAATTAAGTTAATAATTCCTGCAACAATAGCAAATTAAAAAGATTTTTACATATGATGTAAGCAGCCATAGAGTCCTTTAGCATGTACTACTAAACAGTGATATTAATAATGTAACTGTGTAGTACCGGTCTCACTTCCGGATAAAATGGGAGGGTTACTGCAGGAAAGACATTCGATGGAACCTGGCACAGGTTTTACATGCAGATCGGATGGATGGTTCGCTGTGGCGACCCCTCCATGTGAGCATCCGAAAGACTGACAACAACATTACTAACGTACCTAAATATGATGTTTACTGTACAGTTTCTCAAACATTACAAATTCTACAGCACAATAATAAAGTTATGTATAATCCATCTTTTTAAAGGGAGCAAGTAAAAAGGCATAACCAGTTACACTCACAGAAATGCTAAATATGTTCTGTGACATTTGTCTAGTTTCATAAAGATTGCAGTAATATTGTACATAACATTGCTTGCGCATGAGAGTGTTATATATTCATATAAGTGATATAGTTTAACTCCAGAGTGAGCTGAAGATGGTTACAGATTCTTTTCCTTCTTGTAGAAGATATTTCCATTTGGTTGCACCCTCCAGGATACTGTGATGTTCACCATGCCCAATCCAACCAGCTTCTGACTGATCTGAAGAACAATAACTTAGAGTTTACTTATTTTTTTAACTATTGCTCTGAAGTAATATACTTAATGTCATCTGTTTTTATTTTCCTCATAAACATGTGTCAAATTATTCCAACAGTGAAAGGTATCAGTCATCTAAATTTAAGATGTGTTCAGGTTTAAACATTTCTGTAAAGCCTTCATAACGGCTGAGGCTGGTAACTCTAAATGACCAAGTTTTGATCTCGCTTTCCTGGGAAGGTCTTCGTGAAAGAGTTTCATCATGGTGCTTGATGGGTTTTGTAAATGCACTTGACACAATACTGTTCTTGCTAGAACTGTTTCAAAAAGGCTGGCCTCTGTGTCTTAAAATAACAACTAACTGCTGTTGTTGTTGTTACATAATCACCTAATTCCATATGTGGAGAAAATTGATGCAGACAGTACTATAACAATACTGGGCATAGTTTTGAAATGCCCAGTATTGTTGTAGAATATAGAAAATAAATCACTCAGCAAAAACATAGAACTTTGCAAGTGATCCAAAACTTTTGAGCGGTAGTGTATGCAGTTGTACTTATATACTGTACTACTCTGTGAATAATGTTAATAGTAATAAATCATAAAATAGTCATTAATGTATATAGTAATGAATCACAAATGTCATTTTCAGGTTGTGAAAGTGGACATTGTAATGAAACACTGTGGCTTCTAAACATTGAATTACAAAAAAGCAGTGTTTCTTTATATATATATATATATGTTCTAATTATGTATCGCACAACTCACCTGCTGCAAAATAAATGACTGCACAGCAGGATCAAAGACACTCAAATCAGAATCCACCAGCATTTTTATTATCTGCACCTGCCTCACTGGTGGGGCTGTAATGAACACATGTGCGTACACACACACACACACACTAATTATAATAAAATAATTCAGCATTTTAAGACAGGTGACAATGTTAGTTTAATCATATTAATATATGGTTACACACTGAAGTGCAAAAACAGGCAAAATGTACCATAGGCTGGTATATATTTTAAGTTTGATTCATACTCCAAAAGAGCAAAAAAAAAAAAAAAAAAGCAAGGAAGCTAAAATCATAACGAAGCAACTTCTTCGTCTATTAAAGTATTGCATTTTCTTAATAAATAGCCATGAAAGAAAGACTCACTGGAGTGGCAGTAGAAGGAATATTGTTCGCTGCACAGAGTATTATAATTTAGTCCTACAGCAAACGTTGCACAGTTCTCGTTTCCCGTTACGAAAGTGGGCTCTGAAAGACCCCATGGAATGTTTGTAGCTATAGTCTCATCTGTCCATGTCCAAGTGTCCCTAAATAGACCAAACCAAGAGGAAGTGTAGATTACAACATTGTTTGTTATTTCCTTGTTCTCCATTAAGGTGGTTGCGCTGGCCAAATCTGTGTGAAATTGTCTGCAGTAAGCCTGAGCTCCAAACCAGTCCAGTGGAGGAATATAAGGAATGAACCTGGCAACACCAATGAGTGTAGCTGTAAAAGAGAGGGAAAAAAATACTGCTTCAAAAGAAGTGCATGTTAATGTGAATAAATTGTTGTTTGTTGTTGTTCTCAGAACACACAAGCTTTTAGAGTTTTTTTTGCATCCTGTTTAACTTTTGTACTTTTGGAAATTCCATCTGTTGTAAGGGGGTCTCCAGGTTCGATTTTACCATTCAATACATTTACAAAGAATATACAGTGGAACCTTGGATTACGAGTATAATTCGTTCTGGGAGTGAGGCCACCTGAAGTTGGTTACTACAATCTTCCAAGTTCTGTATTTGTGCACTACAGTTTCAGTTGTGGCTGATTTGAGAAAGGTCTGAAACAATTAAAAATTTATATCTGTGCTTGCTGCACAATGTGTATTGGGACTTTAGAGTCAGGTGGTATTACCTTCTGCCCATTTGACGAGCAAGAGTGGGTTCAGGATATGAGCTAATTGCTACGCTTGTGTTGGAGCTTGTGCTCCCGAATGCTTCACTGTGTGCAACTGGTCACTTTTTATCTTTAAAAGCTTGAAAAATGTTCAGCTGTTTTCTGTTGCTAATATCTAGGCTATGTATTTGACTGCTAACACACAAGTCAAATTTGAAAAAAGCTAGAAATGTGCACCAACCGCTAGATTCCAGTGACATAAAAATTAACAACATCCATAAACATTGTACGCATAGTGCATACAGGATTATGGCACCCAGCCCCTTAAACATCCGTGTGTATTCAGATTAACCTGCTCTCAGGAAAATCACTGCTTATATGCAGCCTGAGAGTGTCTTTTAAAATCATTTTGTCATCTTTTAACATACTCATTTTAAATGAGTGCACAGAGATGTGTGCACAAGTCAGCATTTTAAGACGGGTGACAATGTTAGTGTAATCATATTAATATACGGTTACACACTGAAGTGCAAAAACTGTACCATAGGCTGGTATATATTTTAAGTTTGATAACTCAATAGATTACACAGAACTATCCGGTGGGAGATCAACACCGACTCAAATGTGCACACAAGCATACTCAAATACATTCTTGAGCTCTGGTTTTTATAAAATGCTTTAAATGATTTTTTTCAAAACTTTTTTTCAGTTTTCTATGACTTTTCAGGATTTCCATGACCAGGTGAATCGTGTTATGTAATTATGATTGGTTTCCTGATTTTCACAATTGAATAAGTGAAAATAATAAGTGACACATGTGACACATTTCGATGTTTAGGATGGATGTCTGATAGCAGTAGAGTGATGAGTTTTATAATTATAAATAAAATATTTTTAATAAAATATATTAAGATACTGCCAAGGTTAAAATAATACGTTAATAACTGAGAATAATTAGACTTTATGTTAAAAACTCATGAGATTAATACATTGTTGTAAATCTAGTTAGTAAACAGAAACAAAAGAAATTTAAGGGTGGTGACTCACAGTCATAGCAGATAAAGGATTTCAGGGTTGCACATGGATAATGCAACCAGTATCCGGTGTAATCAATTGCAGCACATGCTTCATTCCCATTAGATCCTTCAGAAGAGGCCCAGTTTGTCAGACTTGTATCATTCAATGGGACGTTGTTTAAGGACCAACGCCAGCTGTCCACGTTGTTATATAGTCCAATCCAGGCAGGAGAGCTCATTAAGTGTCTCAGTGCTTCTGCTGCTAGCCTTACCCAATCATTAAAACTTTCAACTGCACCCAGGTCAACATATGTTTTTCTGCAGTAATTCTGCGCAGCTGACCATGTCATCGGTGTCATGATCAGATGGTAGGTGTGAGCGACGGAGGACAGGGTGAGAGGCACAGTACCTGTTGGCAGCAATTTAATTAACAGAGCACCTACATAAATATTTGGTTTGACTTTTTTATGATTTGTTGACATTTTAGGATTTGTTTGGTATGTACTATTAAACAGCAAATGAAATGGCATGCTCTACATAACAGGAAATTTAGTTTTTATATAGAACAACATGTAAATATTAATACATGTACAAACTAGAGAGGTATATTTTCTGAAGAAATGTGAGTGCTGCTCGCCATGGCAAAACTAAAGCCTAGCATCTAGGCACAGCTTCACAATGATCCTGAGAGACTGATTGATTTCCCACCCTCATGTTAGCATGTTGCTAGCATGACACTAACATAATGAGTCTGTTGCTAGCATGACTCCAGTGTGATTAGCATGTTGCTTGCATGATGCTACCCCAATTTTAACTTTTACTTTTTACTTTTTTAATTTACCATCCACCCCGTAGAAAAGTAATAGCCCCATTCTAGAATAAGCCGCACGATTTGACACCTCATTCATGCGTCTACAATAAACGGTATGGGACTAGTTACGCACCAAACTTTTGTACGAAAAAAAAAGAAAAAAGAACTAGAGAGGTAAATAAAAAAATAAATAAATAAAATAAGTGAGTGGTGCTTGCCAGTACAGGACTAGTTACACGCCAAAATGCGTAACCTCTTCAAAGATGGTATAGCTTAGATAATGTAGCTCCAGTTAAAAGGAAAATGATTAGAGATAAGAAACGCGCTCCTTGGTATAATGACCACACACGCGCTTTAAAACAAAACAAAAATTTGAAACTAAATTGTTAGTATTCGAAATAGCTTGGAAGGAGAGCATCCTGAACTATAAAAAAAAAAGCTCTCAGTGATGCTAGATCAACGTATCTCTCCACTCTTATAGAAAATAACAAAAACAAGATTTTATTTAATACCGTAGCTAAATTAACTAAAAACAAGACCACTCCAGAAATCTCTACAACAACATCATGCAGTAGTGAGGATTTCATGAACTTTTTCAATAGCAAAATCATAAATATTAGGCAAAAAATTCAGGCTTTGAAACCAGATAATTTAAGTAATACAGATGAACTAACCACATCACATCAGAACTTAGAATACTTTACTCCCCTTGAAGCGAGGGAACTAATTTCACTCATCTCTTCTTCAAAATAGTCAACCTGTATATTAAATCCTATACCGACACATTTTCTCAAACAGAAAGTAATTAACTGTTCACTCAGTAGTGGGTATGTCCCCAAATCCTTTAAATTAGCTGTTATTAAACCGCTAATCAAGAAACCTGACCTTGACCCCTGTCAGCTTTCTAATTACCGGCCGATATCAAACCTCCCCTTCATCTCCACGATTCTGGAAAAGGTAGTATCACACCAGTTATGTTCATAAACTGTAAGAAGGGAAACTGCTCTCTTGTGGCGCAGATCCTATTTGACTGATCGTTATCAGTTTGTAGATTTAGATGGTGACCATTCCTCATGTTCTCAAGTGGAGTTTGGTGTTCCACAGGGTTCAGTTTTAGGCCCACTGCTTTTTTCCCTTTACATGCTTCCTCTGGGCAACATAATTCGTAAACATGGTATTAGTTTTCATTGCTATGCTGATGACACACAATTATATGTCTCAGCAAATCCAGATGAGAAAAAACAGTTTGCTAAAATTGAGCAGTGTGTGTGTAAGAGATTGGATGTTAATTAATTTACTTCTGCTTAATACTGATAAGACAGAAGTTCTAGTCAGGACCACAAGCAGCTAGAAGTAAGCTTTCTGATCACACTGTAACTTTAGATGGCCTTTCTGTTCCATCAAGTGCAACAGTAAAAGACCTTCGTGTTATTATAGATTCCAGCCTTTCGTTTGAAGCACATGTAGATAATATTACCAGGATAGCTTTCTTTCACCTTAGAAATATTGGCAAGATAAGAAACATATTGTCACTAAATGATGCAGAAAAAACAGTTCATGCTTTTATCACCTCGAGGTTGGACTACTGGTTGTTCAACTAGGTGTAGGTACAACTGTCTGGTTGTTCAACTAGGTGTAGGTAACAACTAGGTTCAACTAGGTAACAAGCTTCAGTTAGTACAGAATGCAGCAGCGAGAGTCCTCACTAAAATCAGAAGATACGAGCACATCACCCCTATCTTATCTACACTGCACTGGCTCCCTGTGAAATTTCGCTTTGATTTTAAGATACTACTTTTGACATTTAAAGCACTAAATGATGCGCCACAGTATTTGAGTGAACTGCTAGTGTCTTACGATCCGCCACTCCTACTTCGATCAAAGAATGCAGGCTGCCTGTCAGTACCACGCATTATTAAAACTACAGCAAGGGGCAGAGCTTTTTCTTACAAAGCCCCAAAGTTATGGAATAGTCTTCCTATTAATGTTCTGGACTAAGACACAGTTTCAGTGTTTAAGTCTAGGCTAAAAACCTATTTATTTAGCCAAGCATTTTTGTAAATAAATTAGCCTTAGGTAAAGGAGCAGATCTGGGGGACTCATGGACGTAGAGTATCTGGTGAACTGGTATGTTTAGATGCCGTCTTCCCCACTCTCATTGATCACTCAGGTTTGTTGACGGTGAGGTGATTGGTTGCTTTACATCTCAGGGAGCCCTCGTGTCTGTGTTTCCTTCTGGCTCCTCCCTTTTAGTTATGCTGTTATAGTTAGTCCTGCCGGAGTCCCTGCTTGCACTTTGCACTAAATATACATTCACCTTATACATGTTGACTGTAACCAGACCTAACTGCCATCTCTCCTTATCTCCTCTCTCTCTCCCTCTCTCCTTTCCCTCTCCCTGTCTCTCTGTCGAGCTATACATGTCGCTCCTGAGTTGCCAGTGATCCAGACCCCTCTGCCCTCTGAACCCGTCTAACCCGTCCTGGAGTCCTGCTTCTGGTTGGAGATCTCGTCGCATGGATGCCCCGTGTGATCTGCCTGGATTCGTGTGGTGGCTGGGGATAGTTTCCACTAAGACTGTCCTCGATTGATGCTGACAGCTGTTCCCTGGGGACCTGTGACTTCAGTTGTTCGATAGCTCAGAACTGGAATTTGCTACAGTCTACCTGAGACTCCAGGAACAAACTGGACTCCTTTTCACTTTAATTTTAACATATCTCCTGTTATACTGAACTTCCAGTCTTACACATTATTATGCTGATCAATCCCTGCTATCCGTTATCACCCAGATGAGGATGGGTTCCCTGTTGAGTCTGGTTCCTCTCAAGATTTCTTCCTATTACCATCCCAGGGAGTTTCTCCTTGCCACCGTCGCCCTCGGCTTGCTCATCAGGGACAATCTTATCATTTTGATTCATACACATTGCATACAAACTTACTTCTTTTGATTGTGTAAAGCTGCTTTGCGACAATGTCAATTGTTAAAAGCACTATATAAATAAAATTGACTTGACTTGACTGTCGCATACAGGATGTTTTTCCCTTTTCTCACCATTCTTTGTAAACCTTAGAAATGGTTGTGCATGAAAATCCCAGTAACTGAGCAGATTGTGAAATACTCAGACCGGCCCGTCTGGCACCAACATCCATGCCAACGCTCAAAATTGCTTAAATCACCTTTCTTTTCCATTCTGACATTCAGTTTGAAGTTCAGGAGAATGTCTTGACCAAGACCACACCCCTAAATGCATTGAAGCATCTGCCATGTGATTGGTTGATTTAGATAATTGCATTAATGAGAAATTGAACAGGTGTTCCTAATAATCCTTTAGGCGAGTATACATTTTTTTTGTTCTCTATTATGCAGCTACTAACTGATATTTTTATGTTAACTGATGAGTTTCCCAACTATTTTTAAAATAATCAATAATAATAATAATAGCTCAGACATACAGATGTAGCCACTTATAATGTCTAGATAGACACTCAAATAAAGCCCAGGTTTTTTCCCAGCTGTCTTCAATTTGTGTCGTCCCCCACTCCCCGAACACATGCTGCCTGGAAAGGCAAGAGTGAATTCCACAACAAATATGTCACTGCATTTGCATTCAACACAAATTTTGCTAGGAAAACAAGTAAGAAGACAAATTACTTGCATGGAGTTAAGAACCCTTCAACACATTATCAAAACCTGGAATGACAATGCTAAATCTTTGTAGAAGAGATGTGGTCAGAATAGAAAATATAAACTGAGATCATTGAAACGCTCTGTGAAGTTGCATGGTAAAATAATTAACAGTTAAAAAAAAAAAAACAAGACAAACAAAAAACCCATAGCCATGTTTAATAGTAAAAGTAAGAGCATTTCCATACATGCAATATAATAGGGAAAACCTTCAGTTTGCTGAGGAGCATACTGATTGGAGTGCAACAATGAAAAAAAGGTCATGTCCAGATTGAGCCTAGTCCAGAGAGATGGGCGTGTCAGAGTAATAAGGGAAGCCCTTGAAGCGATGCATCCATACAGTGGACATGCGTAGTGTCCACTGTATGTTATGATCTGGGGTTGCTTTAGTTGCTCAGGTCTAGGCTCAGCAACAATATGTGGCAATAAAATGATGTCAGCTGACGACATTATTGTACTAAATGACCAGGTTGTCAAATCTATGGAGTTTCTCTTCCCTGATGGCATGACCTATATTCCATGGTTCTGGTTCTGGGAGTATTAGGATGCATCACACATGAACTGGCCATCACTTATTGTACTGTAATCAAAGCTAAAGGTGTAAAGAAAATATTACAATGTGTCATTGTGCTTATCAAGGCAGCAGGATTTTAATACGGACCTTAACTTCTGTGGCTTAATAAGCAGCAGAATATAATCTAAATTAAATGAATGGCAGTGAAAGATCCAATTAAATTTAAACAGAAAAGCACAGACAAATATAGATCTCCATGCTCTGTTTTTAACTGTGCATTCATGTTTGCATCTGAAAGTCAGTAGGGAACAGTACTGTAGCTTACTCTAGGAAGATTATAAACTGTACTGTGGATTTTTAAGATTATATCATTCACATATCCTGTGACCTTATTCAACATGTCATAATATAAAGTGCTGAATTTAAAGGGCCTCATTGTTTCACAATTCTGTGTATTTGAAAAACATCAGGTAAATAACTATTATTATGTGTAGCAGTCTTTTATGCTTCTGAGAAATAATCACTAGGATATTGATGTGAAAGTAATGATTTTTGGATCAGACTCAGAAACTCTTAAGTTTTTGGAGGGTTCTAAGGGGGTGCTATGGCTGTCCTATGGGTATCTACGGCACCCGCAAGCCCCTGCCTTGTGCAGCTCATCATCCCATATATAGTGTAAAATGTAAAGCGAGTGTGCAATGTAGAGTGTACAAGCCCATGCTCCACACACCACATAGTGGCCCTGTTCAGGTATGTTTCGGGAGATTTGAGACTCAACATTGTGTTACCTTGTTAGCTGTGTAGCTCGCATTAGCGAGGTAAGTCATGAATCTGTCTGTGCATTGGTACGAGCATGTGCTCACATTAACTAGCACTAATGAAAAACAAACATCATGGACAATTCAGAGACAATTTGGTATGACTTAAAAGCAATTACCAAGGAGACAAAGTGTTGCATAAGACGACAAAAAGTTAGCAGATGAGTTTTCCTACTGAAGGTGCTCCTATTTTGGTTTTGAACGTGGGTTTTTGGCAAACAGTACCAGACTAAACTGGCCTACTTTTTTGCTGTCTCAATGTTGTGCTCTGCCTCACACTACCCCTTATTGGACCATTTCATATCTTTGAATACTGTTTCCATTCCCATGCTGTCATGTTTTTTCTACTCTAATCTCTCACTTCTCCCAGACAGCCCTTCGCTCAAATGAAAGGTTCATTCAGCATGGATTACCACCAGAACTTGAGGAAGCTCTGTGTTCACGTTGTTGCCAGATTGTTGTGTGCTCTCTAGCCCAGGTCTCCTGAATCTTTATTAGACTGATTTCATGCACTCATATTTCATGCATGCACACGTCTCTTTCAATTCACATTTGTCATTTGTGGATTTGTTTCCCCGCATAATGAAACCACTGCTTTTGCATTCTTACTTATGCTCCCAGGAATTATTACTTATTATCAGAAGTATTATAAGATTTGATTTATCGTTTCTGCATTCTAAACTAGGACTGTCTTGCAGTCTGGATATTTGGATATATTGCAAATTGCAAATATATTCAAATTGTTTGGATTTCTGTCTTGAAGTCTTGCTTCACTTATGACATGTGTCTTATCTATCAAACCCCTGCTTTTAGGATCCATTCTCTCACTATCTGCAGAATCGGCCATGACAGAATAGTCTGGCCACAATTTGAACCCAGCCGATTTTGACCAGATGGCATTAGCCTTGGAGAACCAACCTGTCCTGCGTGACTGTTTTGCAAAAACTACTACTAATCTCAGTTATTTTTTAATATTAACTAAATATTTGTTTATAATATCTAAATATTTCTATAAAATTAACTGCTATAATTGGCATAGTTTTGCCAACTTTAGATTTTTTAAAAACTTAGATTTTGTTGCTGCTTCTTTGTTTATACAATACTTTTTTATTTTGACAGAAAAAAGTATTTTATACATATATTTATTTTCTGTTTAAGGAGTAATGTTCATTAACGTATATTTTAGAGTGAACTGAAGCTAAATGTAAAAGCTGAGAGATTATTCTGATTTATGATCAGAATAATCAACTACTCGTTTCAATTTATTCAATTAACAAAATGTTTTTAGTTGCAGTCCTAATGTGGAATGAGTGTGATTTAGGTACTGTTTATGTAGTATTATGTTATTACATAAATACATAATGTTAGTATTGTGTATTTAAGATTAATTAAAGGCTTTAGTATAGTAAGGAATAAGCTTAGAACATGTGTCTAAAATAGGTGTATTAGTGGTATTTGCTGTAATGTAATCTCTTACTTAAAAATATAAGAATTTTGCAGTAAATGGAAAGAAAACAACAAAAAAAAAAACCTACCTGTGAGACAAAAGAGAAAAAGACTTAGCTTCATGCTGGACAAGAACCTGTAGATGCTAAAAAGAAAAGAAAAATCTGGCATTCACTTAAAAATACTGACTAGGCAACATTACAAAATGATCTCATGAAGATTAAAGTGCAAACCAGAAGAAAAGTAACAGTTCATTTATAAAGTCAGAGACCTTCTATAAAGTATAAATATTTAAATGTTTGCACTATTAATCTGCAGGAAACATGACTTTAAGACTACAAATAGTGATTGAAATTAGAGAACAAGCTACAATTTCTTAGATTTCAAGAACACAGTTTAGTTCTATTTCATTTATAAGTCATTCATTAATTCATTCATTTATCTTTTATACTGCTTATCTACTACAGAGTTGCACTGGTCTGGAGCTTATCCCAGGAGACTTTGGGTACACGCAGGTCAGGGTGCCAATTCATTGCAGGGTACATTTGCGCACTACAGGCAATTTGGACATGCCATTTAATCTACTGTGCATGTTTTTGGAAACCGAATACCAGGAGGAAACCACCAAGCACTGAACAAATATGCAAACTCTGTGCTCACAGACCCAAGACGAGAATCAAATCCTGACCATGGAGGTGAGGCAACAGTGCTAACAGTGCAACGGTGCTAAGCCACCGTGCCACCAGAATAAAATTAAATGAAACATTTTCAAAAGATCCTTGATAAAAATTTCAGATATCCCAGTTATTGTTCTTAATCTGACACATAATGCTAATTTTCTGAAATAATTTCAATTATTTGACAAACCCTGTTTAACTGGCAGTATTCCTGGATAACCTTTTAATTTAACTAACTTGCCATTTTAGTCTAAACTAACTAAAACTGCCCAACAGCAGGTTGGCTAAATGCAGGCCAAATGGATGACCCTTCCAGCTATTGCAAAAGAAGTTGGTATTTCCAAATCTGACACTTCTAGAATATTGCAGCTTTAATAATGACACTAATTCACTCATCCCCCTAAAAGGCTGGACATCCAGAAAAATGCATTGTGAGGACAGGGTTTTCGAGGGAAAAATTAATTGCTTTCCAGTTCAGTGCTAAAAAGGATAAGGATCTCTCTCGGAATACAGTGTTTTGCTTTTTAAAAGAATTCCGGTTGAAATTCAGCTCTGCAGTGACCAAGCCTCTCATCAGGAGAAAGAATCAAAAGACTTGGCTAACCTTTTTTGAGGAGTTTTCTGTGAGCTTTCCTTGTAGTTCCTTGAATCTAAGAACCCTGAAATAATAAAATGGCCATCAAGAGTTATAATCCCTATTGAGAATTACTTCTACTTCTACACTGGTTAGTATTCTCTAATTTTGATCATTGTGCTTTTCTAAAACCATGCTTGTAGAACACTAGTATACCCACAGAAAATATTATCTGTAAGCAATGAAGATTAGTAATATTTCAGAAAAAAAGTATATCAGATATATTGATGACGCCAAACTATATTTGCTGACCCTTTTTAAAAGTCTTTCTGGGTGAACATTGCCAACTATGATTGATTAATTAGAAGCAGACAGTACATCGCTTTCACACTAGCAGAATAAACAGGTACATGATCGGGAGCGCGAGCGCTGTATAAAGTCTGCTACTAATTAATCCGTCGAGGACTGTAAAAAAGATTGAAAAGGGTGTATTGACAGTCGTGCATGCTCTGCAGAGAAACAGTTTTTCAACAACTCTTGTTTATAAAACCCAGGATTATTAATAAAATTTAAGCATCACAGAGCCATGCAGCAACACTGCACTGGTCAATGAACAAAAAAATTTATAAATACGCAATCACTTGTACAGAAGTCCTGTACAGAAATCGGGTGTCTGCAACCGGGATTAATGAAGTCACAAAATGTGCATATTATTATTGTTACTACTACTGTTTGATCACAGAAACAATCTAAAATAACCATAAAATCTTTGATTTTTCTTTTTTTCACAGCCGCATAGTTGGTTAAAATTAAATAAAATTCAATTCATCATATTCCATAGGCTGTGCTGAAAAAAAAGATATGTCTAACCATAACTCTTTATTGCACAATCCTGATCTCATATTGTCAGGGATCACCCCAAGAGGGCGCCAAAGCGCCCAGAGACTTCCTTTGTTTTTTCTGTTTTCTTTGTGTTCTTTTCTGTGAAAGACTCAAATCCCCAGAATGCACTTCGGTCAGGTGATGTGGCGCTCACCTGAACTGAGGTTGCTAATTAGTGTGATTATAAATGTTCTTGAGTTTCACCAGTCTTTGTCTTGCATCTGTTCATGTTGGGTTACTGGTTGGTTTGCTGTCAAGTTCTGTGTCCTTCTAGTTGTGTGTTCTCCTGGTTCTATGTTCTCCTACCTCTGTGTTCTCCTGGGTTGTCTGTCTCCTAGTCTGTCTGTCTGTCCCCTTGCTTTTGTCTGTATCTCCTTTGCTGGTGTTATCTCCTATTCTGTGTGTAATGTCTAGTTTGTCATGTTTAGTTTTTGTTTTGTGTTCATTAAAATCCTTTTGCTCACCTCACCCCTGCTAATATGCCTCTCCTTCATCCCGCAAGCAGTAATCATGACACATATATATTTGTTAAAACATAGTAAGGCAAAAAAAAAAAAGGTTTAAAAGCTCTGATTTTTAAATGGATACCTTCTCTGACAAACAGTGCCATCTTTACACACAAAAGAGTATTTAGTTCTTAATAGTTTACTTGGTCTTACACCATAATCCATAGGTTGAATTAATAGAAATATCAAATAAATAAAAATATTGTGTTAAAGGCAATATGTATTTATTGTTTGTATGTAATAAAAGGTAAATAGAAGGTATACATGTAAATTGTTTAAAGAATCAAATATTCGGCATATTTGTCCAATACTTTACATTTTAACATAGACAAATAACATTAACACTTTAAGGGTGTTAGTTGGAAATAAGATACAGAACTCACTGCAGTAAATGTGGTGTGGTTTATCATCATCACTATTTCACTGTGCAAGTAAAAATATGTTCAAAACTAGAAAAAGGATGGACATGAAAGTAAAATTTTCAAATGATAAGAGTACAACCTAAAATCTTACCTGCAAAAGTAAGGTTTGAAGGATGATGCCTTTTCAGTAGCTCTCTATGTTCTTTTGTTTGCTCCAAGTGACTTTCTGTAAGCCTTAACTGGGTAGTGATCCCACTAAATTTCTGATTTCTTATGCAAAACGTTCTTGAGTATACACAGATTACAGAACGGTGGGGATTTACAATGTGGAAAAATTATTTCCCTAGGGTATGAGTCTGTTTATTTAAACAGAAGCAGAGCGTGAAAAATACCATCTATCCTTGGCACTGTGTCCTTAATCAACCTCGATATCAGGAGAGAAACAGACTTCAGAGTTAGGGTGGAATTGCAAAGATAAGTACAGAGATTGAGTACACAGTGCAGTTAGGGTTGTAAACTGATAGTGACTGAAAATATGAAATGTTTTATACTAATATTTAGTTTTCAGCTTTAGGTCTGTATGACCTGAAGTTTCATATATATTACTTATTACTTCGTCTTTATTAACATCTGACTGTGGCTTTGAATTTCTCTAACTCAAAAAAAAAAAAAAAGTGTTTTGCGGTTGTTTCTGGTAGGGTAAGTCTATGTGTGTTTTAAGCTCAGTGTCAATATTTAGGGTCAAACACAAAAACATAAAGAATGCTATGCTGTGTTGTTCATTACTTTATTAATATATATTATTTATTAATATATTATGTATTATATAACGCATTTAGCTATTTGCTGCTTTAGTATCATTTTAAGTATAGACCATTTGCCAATGTTTATATAGGCCCAATTCTTTGGCTGTATGGAATATAGCTGTTGGCTAACATGTAACACTTTTTGTTTGCACTAAAAAGAAAGATAAAGTAAAAACTACACCACTAGCTTCAATGGCTTAAATTAAGCCTATGCCAGACATCTGACTGAGTCTGAATCCAATTGATTTATATAATTTCTTCATTTTACATTCAAAAATGTTCTTGGATTAACTGATACATTTCCAAATAATTGCAACAACAACAAGAACAAAATACAATAATAGACAGTATTTACGTTTCACATTGGAGGACCAGAAACTAGTCTAAGAAAAAAAAATATGTATGTCTGTCCAGCTAATTTTGTCACAGCATCATGCAAAACTAGCTGGACAGAATTTAATTAAACATTTTCAGCCTTATTTTTAAAGTTAAACCTGTTTTAACCTTCTAAAATTAACTCTCCATCATAAATAAAATCAAAACATTGAATAGAAAGGACATTATGCCCAGTTTATTGTACTTTAAAACAAGTTGTTAATAAGCTACTTGCTCAATATAATAAAACACCTCCATCAATAGACACAGAAAAGCTAAACTGAATATTTTTTCTGGAATTCGTTCCTATTTTACCACTGAAATAACAGTGTGGAAGTGGTAGAAGTGAATTTTAACACACTGCAGTTGTTTTAAAACAAAACTTACTCCTTTATCTATCTTCTTTTTCAATTTCTCATCTGTGATTCACTGTCTGATTTCCGAACAGAGTGTATTTGGCTGATGATGAAAGAACCTCACAAAGTTTTATTTCTTTGTATTAATAAGTTAGACAGACATGTACGTGGGCTTCAACCTGAGATAATAAAAGCACTGATTACACTCAAAATTATCAGCTTATTTTTACCTTTAATCTTTTAACGATTTCTACAAAGTTAATTAATTAATTAATTAAAAATATTTAGTCATTCTGATCATTTTAATCTGTGGAGAAGAGACCCTCTAAATGTTAAGTCATCTTTTGAAATTTCCTTTTCTGTGTTGGAACTTTCATTTGCACTGTGTTTGTTCAGGACCTGGAGAGTTTGAGGTATAACAAATGCAGGCAAATTGTAACCTCATCCAGATGTAATCAGTTATGATATTCCTCGTCTCTGGAAAGAATTTTAGTTCATTGTGAAGTTAAAATATTTTATTGTTTACTATTTTGCCTAGCATTTTGAGCAGTCCCTGAAATTAAATCAGCTCTCCCATGGACAAACTAGTCTTGCACATGATGAAGTCATTGTTTGGTAACATTTAAAACTTGATATTCCTTTTTAAAATCTTAAATACATGGGGTAAAACAATTATAATTTTTTATTATGAACTTGATATTAAAATATGATCATTTAATTTTTAAATGTTAACCCAAAATCATGATGTTTACTTTCTCTGTATAATATCCGTTTTAGGTTTCATGGCATAGCAGAGGCAAAGAGAGACCAGTGACAATTATCAAGTAAATACAAATATAAAATTACTTATTTGTGCAGTAACCTAGAAGTTGAGTGTTAAACATACACTGATCAATCATAACAATAAAATCTCTTGCTTAATATTTTTAACTGTCAAGGCATGAACTCCACAAGACATCTAAAGGTGTGCTGTGGTATTTGGCACCAACGTGTTAGCAGCAGATTCTCTTAGTCCTGTAAGATGCAAGGTTGGGCATTCATGAATCAGACTTGTTAGTCCAGCACCTCCCATAGACTTTTAGTCAAATTTAGATCTGGGGAATTTTGAGACTAAGTCAACAATTATCTCAAGCCATCCCAAAAAGTTTTTGCAGAGTGGCAGGGCACATTATCCTGCTGAAAAAGGGCACTTCGTTCAGGGAAGACTTGGCCTGCAACAACTTTTGGTAAGTGATTCGTGTCAAATCATTTTACCAGCTCATCTTCTTCGCAGGGCATCATGGTGTCTTCTATTACCCAGGTGACGTGAAAGAAAAAGTTATTTACCAAACCAGGCCATCGTGTAGTTGTTCATGGTTCAGTTCTGATGTTCACATTATCAATGTACGTCCTTTCAGCAGTGGACAAGTATCAGCACAGTGACCCGTCTGTGGCTACGCAGCTTCATACACAACAAGGTGCAATGTCGTTTGGGTTCTGACACCTTTCTATCACAGCCCGAAATAACTTTTTCAGCAAATTCGGGTATTGTAGCTCTTCTGTGAGATTAGCCGAAACTGGCGACCCTTTGCTTCCCATGTGGATTAAAACTCTTAGGGGTCGACGGCATCGTCGGCAGTGCCAATTACTTTTTTCTCTTTGCAAGTCTTTTGTGAATTAAATTATATTGTAGCAACCCAGAAAAACTAAATTACCCAAATGGTACTGTTTTAATAAAAAAAAGTGTATTGCCAAATAAATGTTTGTTATAAAATTAATGTTTAAAATAAAAAAAGACGTGTGTCAGATTCTTGTTTTTACACACGTTGGAGATCCGTCCCCACCTTTAGCACTCCATTCACATGCAAGATTTATTTAAACGACTCTATTCAGATGTAAGTAAATGCTAATTGCTGTGTTGGGGGGAGAAATATGCTGAAGCATGCCCATATCCAACAGAATAGGAAGGGCTTGAATGAAAAAACAAACAAAAAAAGTAACATTTTTACATAAATATTCTACGTATATTGAAATAATCTTTCCCAGAGAAAATGACTCATTGCATGAATCCACATGTGGTTTTGTATCCTAGGTTTTTTAAATAATAATAGTCATCATGCTTTTTTGCTGTTGGTGTCCAACGTTGAATAATTATTTGAACATGAAGGGCTATTATGTGGAAAATTTTTCAATCCCCACACACTACGTTTGTACTGTACACTGTAGCTATGTTTGTTAGGGCACTTGGTAATACACATTACTGTAATGCATTATTATTATTATTTTTTTTTTACATTGTTTATCAACTACGCCTGTTCAGCAAAATAAACAATGTCTACCCTGCTGAAAAAAAACAGCATAGACCAGCATAGCTGGTGACCATTATACAAGCATATGTTGTGTTTTGGTGCTGGTATGCTGGTGCTGGAATGCTGGTCACTTTACTGATGCTGGTCCACAGCATACCAGCATACCATGTCATCCAATATGTAAAATATGAAACAGAATCAGTATAAAATCAGCTTTATTGGCCAACACAAACAATATTAACATTGTGTAATATGTAACAATATATACAATATGCACATTTGTAACAATATAATAATTTAACAATGAACAGTAAGTTTTGATAAAAAAATAACAAAAACAAAACATGAGACCAACCTCTCAGGGACACGTTCACATGGTTACTTTCACACCACAGTAGTGTAAATGAGTGAGCTTGGCCCTCACTCATTATTTAGAGGTCTGCAGGTTTATGGGCCCTGAATATATTATAAACATTTACACCACAGCTGATACTGACAACCATCTGTAATCTATATACTGAAAGGCGTTAGCTTAGCCACCTGTGAGCTAACCTGTTTGTGCTAAGCTACATAAGGCAGTATGTTAGCATGATTTAGCAGTGTTAGCTACACACTAACCAAACCATATAAGTGACATTAAATGACAATGTTTCACATAAACTGGCAAAATCTTGTGAGAAAATGAGAAAAAATAAAATAATATTAGTTTTATATTATCAGAATAAGGACTATATAAGATTTATTAACTTACCCATGGTAACAGCTTGCTGGATTCTCCTCCTTCGTTCTCTGTTGGAGTCTCAGTGTTGTTCTGAGGTAAATCTAAACTCCTCCCACTGTCCAGAACATTCTGTAGAGCTTCAGAAACCTGTACAGCGTATAACATCTTTCACACGCGCAGGAAGATTAACAGATCTACTGTGTGTGTGTGTGTGTGTGTGTGTGTGTGTGTTTGGGGGCGTGGCCTTGTATGTAGATTACCCTGACTGTTTCCCTGTGAACAGTGCGTGTGGGCGTGTCCTGTCTCAGGTCATTATCAGTGAATGAAGTGTGGCAGAAAGACTGTATCTCTCCTTACATTCATATGGATTACATAAACCGAGAACATTTATTTTTGATTAAGCTTGCTACATTTAAAAGTAGATACTTTAAGCTTTCTATAGATGTATATGTATAGATATATGGATATGTGTGTGTGTTCATTTTAGTGACGCGTTTCAAAAAGATTTTCGGGGAGACTGAGACGGCAGAAAGCGCACCCTGTTTATTTTCTTTATTTTACAAAAGCACAATGTTTTATTGATATGTGAGTGTACATTAACAAATAAAGACATAAATTGATACATTACACGTATGTGTATGGTTTAAAAATATGGAACATTTTAAGTTATTTTGACGGTTACCATTGTGGTGGAAATTCTGTAAATATTATAAAGACAAGTAATTCATACACTGGGTAAGAGAAAAGTCACAAAGGTTTTATTTTACACTTCTGCAGAAGGACCAGTCTCACACAGCAAACAATTGCAGCATGGAGAAAGGTGATCTCTTTCTCTCTTCTGTCCCATTTTATACACAATTCTCTGCTAACATAATCAACGCCCCGTATATGAAGTTCCTACATTCAAACTCACAACTCTTTATCTGACCCAACCAGATTTCCATACCTTATCATTTATTCAGGGACAACTACAATCAGGTTGTTTCTGTTCTCTTCTCTGCCTTGTGTTTCTAAGCTTCGGCAAATAAGTTTAAAGCTTCTATAGTCAGCCTTTTTGCTCCTCCTGTAGTTTGCCCCCTGGCCTCTAGAGGTCATTTGTGTTCCCCTTAGCCCAAGTTCTTCATTGTGTTGTCTCATTAGTTATTCAGATCACCTGTGTCTTGTTTCCCCCAGTATATTTAAGCCGGTCACTTTCTCCCCTCTTATTCACTTGGTTTTTGAGTCCCTCCTCTGTGTCTCCTGTTGAACTTCTGGCTGTGACTCAGTGTTTCCTGTTGTAAGTTCCTCCGTCTTTTTATTTGATTGTTCATTACCTGATTGTTTTCTCCCCGTGTGGACGCTTTCATTTAAGAGTTTATTATTTTGTCAATTATTTTATTTAATTCCTCTGAATGAGAAGAACTTTTGTTGATGACAAGCTGCCTGTGAACCCTTTTTCACATCTTTAAAAATAAATCTATCTTGCCTGAGACTTTCTGCCTTGAGTGTTTCAGTTGGGTCCAACCCTATCCCCTCCGTGGCTTAGTGGTAAAATCCTCAACCCTCACCCCGGAGACCCGGGTTCAAGACCTGAGTCTGACAGTCTACAGCACAATTACAAATTAATACATCATTAAAATGTGATATTTCCATTACACCATAAAAAATGCAAGTGGTCCCACCGCTGGAACATCTGACCCCATGGTGCTGGTATGCTGGTAGCCCTGCTGGTATAATTGCTGGTCAAGCTGCTGAACAGCTATGATGGTCTATGCTGTTTTTTTGCTGTTTTAAGTGATTTCCATTGATTACTATTTTTAAAAAGTGCATTTATATAAAAGGTTTATGTTGTGTTTTTAGACAACCCATAGATATTTAATAAATGTAAAATAATGTATTTACATGTTTTTGATGAATGGATTATTTTTGTCTCTTGTATGTAAATCCATTTAAAGATAACACTACATGGTCCATGTATTTACAGATCTGGCCAATAAGAATGCGCGCTTTTTCCCCTGAGATCCCGCAATTTGGCGCGTGCCATGCTGCAAGATCCCACAAGCAACATTCGGAAATTTAAATAAATGTGCTGTGCTTCACTGAATATCTGCCAGTTGGTGCATGGAAGGACTTTATTTAAAAGCCAGACCAAGTACAACGAAGAATTGTGTATCATTATTTAGCCTAAAAAATATTGTTTCCAATACTGAAGCAAACATGAATTTTATTTTGTTTTATAATAATAATGCTTGAATGCTTTAGTAAAGGGCTCTAAAACAGCGGCAATATGAATGACAATGGAATATTACAGAACGTGCGAGTTAACGCCCATGCACCGACCACTAACCATTAAAATGTTGGATTTGAATTAAAATGCCACATATATATATATTTCACACACACACACACACACACACACACACACACACACACATATTTTATATATATATATATATATATATATATATATATATATATATATATATATATATAATTATTTTTTAAATAAAAATCCAACTTTTTAACACATTAAGGATATTCATGTTTAATTAAATTCTTAAATCCTCGTGTTCCAGTGTTTATGCAGTAATTTGGTCATGTTCAATTTTACTTACTCAGAGAGATTCTGTTTGATGCAGATTGACCTGTATATCAACTTGATAACTAGCGAATGCTATTAAATGCCGCATATGTTTACTCCATGGATGAACATAACCAAATTACAGCATAAACACCATATATATATATATATATATATATATATATATATAGTTTTTTTTTCTCTTCCTATGGTACCTTTACTACCATTTCAAACTATTTATTATAATAAGTGGTGCAGAGGTATATAATAAACCAAAAAGATGAACACAAAAAAACACAGCTATTTATTTAATTATCATTGTAAATATTTATCAACAACATCCATCCATCCATCCATCAATGCAGTATGTCTGCATTTTTATCATTAAATTGCATGCGCTTATAACCTTTTGATCAAAACACTACTATTTGTAAAGTGAAACTGCGAGCCGCAGGTTTGAAATTAATTGTAGATTAATTTTAAAGCACGATTTAGGGCATCTCATTTCATTATTATAAACATAATTCATGAATTACACTCGAACGGGTGGTAGAGCTCTGATTAGACTACGTACAGGAGGCTCAACATCTCGGAGCCCAAGCTTCATTTAAATAAAAAAAAGAATAATTAACAAATTTTGCAAGTAAACAGCAGTAGCACAAGTTTAGAAAAATAAATATTTAGAGTCGAAATAGATGCCGAATTTATTTTTTATCATTTTTGTGCCAGCTGGCACTATTCTTATATTGCTCTTTGTCAGGGTAAATCGTTCAGTGACAACCCTGTAAAATTCCAAGTACTGTAAATAGGTTCTGTACATCTGTATGAATAAACCGAGATGCCCACCCCCGTGAAAATGGCGAATTCAGTGAAAGGCTCCCCGTGAGAGGTTTTGTGTGGACCACTGAGCTTCTACGGATTCTAAAATTGAGTCTGAGAATTTATTTACCATAAGCTTTGTTGTATTGTTTTTACACAACCTATGATTTCACCTATGCTATTTTACAAATTTTATATTTTTTATGTTACACTCTAAAAACTGCTGGGTTAGATGTTAAAGTGCTGCGTTATTTTATCTATTTATTATTATTTAGTAGATTGCCTGTTAGAAATACCTCAAATGAAATTAATCCGCTGTTTTAGCTACTGTAATTTTCACTACTACTACTAATGATAATAATACTGAATGGAGAAAGCGCAGTCAAAGAAGTATCATCATTGAGAAGAAAATGAAGAATAAATACATATCAGTATTTAAAGTTTGAGCTTTGACACGTTTATGAGCTCTGTCGCTTGCTGTCAATGGACGCCTAAGAGAGAGAACACATGTTTGGCTTCAGTAGACACACAATACTTCAGATTGAAACACGACTGCCCCCTACAGGTAATGAACGGCATTTTCACAACTTCCCGCGAGCACTCTAAAAAATGCTTCTGTGGCCTTGTAAATTTCATAGTAATAAAACAGTTATGTTACCTTAATAAAATCTCTAAAAATCACATACATGATGATACATGAGTTAGCCAAATCAAAATAAATGCCTAAAAAAACAACTATTAATTAAATTTAATTAAAATTACACTACACTGTAAACCCGGATTTGATATCTAATTAAACAATCAATTACAATGTACTAAATAATTTTGAGTTTGATTGCATTACTATTAAAGATACGTATATTATACTAATTTGTAATGAAATATACTTGCATTTGATAGTAATGTAATATGTAAATAAATTTAAGTTTAATCGCTTAAAAATAGTAAGTTTTAGCCTTGACCACGCCTCTTTATCTCCATAGCGACCGAGTTTGAAGTTGATGATTGGCTGTTTCTTCAGGCAACACACGAGATGAATGTGCATGCGCCATTTAAATTATTTCACCCGCCTGATTCGACCACAATCCATTTTCCACATCTTCTATTGTTGTTTTCCCTCACTCGAGAGGCTGATTGTGAGCCGTTAAAATATTAGCTCGATAAAAGTTTCATCACCTGTTACTTTGACGCCCATTAACGGAGCTGTTGTAACGGACGCTGCCCCGCATTAACCTCCCGCTGTGCCGAGGCTGCTTCAAGCAGGTGAGACCGGAGGGCGACGGGTCGGATTGCTGTACCACAGTCTACTGAATCTGGTGAGTGCTATTGGCGAGAAGTATAAACCTGCTGCTTTTTTTTGCTGTATTTTGCATTCGATGGGCTGAGTGTGGCAGTATTGAAACTTCGTTGTAATGTTCAACAATTTGAATTTCACCTGCTAAGTTAGCTAGCTAACTGGGAACATGAACGCGCATTTAACGTAATTTCACCCGCCAAGTTAGCTTGCTAACGTGTATAACGTCGTCTTATCACTCTTTCTGCTGTTTTTGAGCAGTACAACATGATGTTTTAATTTGTTTGATGGTCACCTGTAAGATAATTTAGCCACCTTATTATTTCATGGGCTGTTTATTGTATTCTTTAAGGATTACTTGGAATTTAACTTTTACTTTAATGGTTTACAGAATGGTTAATTTTATGCACATGACGAAGCAATAACATGATAATATTAATGTTAAATGTTTCACTGGCTTGACCATGTTCATTAGTATAATGTAACTTATTATAATGTACTTTGCCAATCAAAAAGACACATTACTAAACTTTTGTATGGCATTAACATTACCCAGTTCAAAGTAAATTTCAAAATACAGAGTGCAGATGCATAGTTGTGATAAATTTGCTTAAGTTCCTGTTTTTTTTTTATTTGTTTTGTTTTTGTATTGCAGGTGACAGGAAGAGATGCTTTGGAAGTGTAAGTATTGCCCTGTTAACTGTGAAAAGAGAGAACAGTTATTTAAACATTATAGGCTAAAACATGGAAGTTATGCAAGAACAGAACCATTTCCTTGTTTACATCAGGAATGTCTGTGTACATTTAGATCGCTCAATGCACTAAAAGTACACTTATCCTGCCTTCACACCAAAACTCCAGATCAGCAACCAAAACTCGATGTACCAGTTAACTTTTGCTGTCTTTCTTGTGGGTTTGCTGAGTCTTGTTCTGAAACGGACTACTTCACTCACCTGCATACTACACACTTAAAAGTAAACCATAAAGTCAGATGCCCTTATAAAAACCCATTTTTATCTCGCTGCCTGCTACTCTGAGAATGGGCAATAGAGATAGACCTTTTATTTTTTTTTTATTATTTATTTAGAGGAGGGAGGAGACTAGGATACAGGGAAGAGAAGAGCAATTGCAACTAGTAGAACCAATGTACAGATTCAATTATGGTAGTTGATGAAAAGTCAACTTAAGAACAATGCAGTTTATATTTTGTTATAAATAGGGTAGAGGTAAATATAGGTACTTTTTGATGGACACGACTGCATTATCTAACTCTCTAATTACAGTATATCTTCTCTTTGTCAATCAGTTTTTTTCTGTTAGGATGTAACTAATGAGGACTTGTTGTCACGCTCTCGGCACGCTCGTGCAGTTCACTTGACATTTCCGTTCCCACGCTGTCAAGCTCCTCATCACGCTGGTTTGTTTTCCCACGCTGTCATGACATTTCCCACGCCCCCGGACCGCCCCACCTCCACACCGGTTTCTCATCCGGCGCTGATTTCCTTGGGTTTATAGGGAGGCGCAGCACATCAGTTCTTCGCCAGATTATTGAGCGCTCAAGCCAATTCTCTCGCGTTTATTTTTTTTGATTGTGATCACGTTACCGAAGTCTTGTTTCGTTTCTCGTTTTTCCCCCGTTGTCTCACGATTCGGATTTGTTTGCCCCGCTGACGGATTTCCCGGTTTTCGACCCAACGCGCGCTCTCTCCCGACTACTGCTTCTCTTCACGACTCGGCACGAACTCCACGCTCACGGATTTAACGGCTCTCGACCCAACGCACGTTTTCTCGACCACGGCTGACCTTCACGTTTCGACTGCTCTCGACCCAACGCGCACGCCCCTTCTCGTCAGCGGCGAATCGACTAGACGCTTTCCCAACGGACCCGCGCGCATACACCTGTCCTACAACCGGAGCGCAACGCCTGCTCAGCCTCCGCACCTGCGTCTGGACCCACCTCAGCAGCTAACGAAAGCCACGGTCCTTGACACTTGTACAGTAAAACACCAGTGGGAATCCTCTGTATAGATCAAGAAAAACCTCAGCTCAAGCCATCCAGGGTGGGCATCATCTTGGAAAGAAGTGTGGTGATGGATAAACTGGCCAACATGCCTCAGGCCTTCTGTGTCCTTTTTGGACTTATATATGCCCTGCACCTGGACTACCCCAAGTGCATGAATAACACTTTCTGCTTTATTCAGCAGGTAATGCTCAAGCTGGGTAGGGGTGAGCTAGCGCCCAAAATTCAAACTTTGAAAAATCAACTTGCATTGTAAAGCAGTAGTTCCAGATATCAGTGGGTTTTTTTTTTTTTTTTTTTTTGTATTGCTACACTTTTGAAATAGCATTTAAAAATTTTGCTTAAAAAAAAAAAGCAAACTGTTGTGCACTATTTGCAGTGTATGTTAGATGGTATGTTTTATGGCCTGTTGGCAGTAGCATCATAATGTAGCTCCCGTTATTATTATTTTTTTATTTTTTCAAAATAAATGTCATAATAGACTTTATTCATGTTTCCACACGATGATAATGGGGCAAACCAGAGTTCAGAGAATGTGCCTCATATTATACCAGTTTTGTTGTGATTCTAAGGTACTGACTAGTTAGTTGGGCATTACCTGCTTTAATAATTTACATGGCGAAGCACCAATAAGATCCGTTCTTACTTAATAGCAGATGCATGATTTTGCTATACTTTCAAGTTGTTTCATGTGAAATATGTTTTTAGGACTTGAATAAACACAGCTTTTAAGCTTGTTGCACTATTAAAGCAGGAGTTTCTAAACTGTAACTAGCTGCCAGTGACTGTTTTTGAGAAGTCCAACAGGCAATGATTCAATTGTTTACAAAATATGCAGTGATTAAACATCTCTTTAAATAATACATGACATGGTCTAGAATTTCATGTTTGAAATTTAAATAAAACAATACACTGTTTTGCTTTTTAAAAAAATAATTTAAATGCTCTAATTTAGAAGTTTAATAGAAATAAAACATTCTTACTTTAACTTAATATCTTAAGTGGTGTGGTTGGGTAAAGCAATTAATATTACAAACAATTGAGTTAAATCAACTTGGAATTGAGTGCATTAAACTTTAAGTAACTAAGTGGAATAACTGGACAAAACATTTATATTATAAACAATTTTAAGTTGAATAAACTTAGTCTTTAAGTTAAACTTGCTTAAGTTTTCATTACACATTGGTTGCCTTAAAAAAAAAAAAAAGTAATTTCCTCATTTTTTAAGTAAATTCAACTTGTCTGGGCTTACAGTGTATAATTTAAGTTTATTTCACTAATAGAAATTGGTATTCGACTAAATGATATTTTTTACATTTACTTAATATTTTTGATACATTTCAATCAAAATATTTGGCAATACTGATTAGTTTCAAGAACTACAATCACTCAGTCCAACTCGATATTCTTTGTTTAACCACAAAAACTTAAATAATTGAGTAAATTGCTCTGTTCACGTGCTCATGGGAAGTCTGGTGTAACGGAGACAAGAAGCGAGGACACACTGCTGTGGGAACGGACCAGAAGCACCTGGAACATTCCTTACAATTCCTGGTGAGTAACATGTTACTGAAATAATGACTCTGTCTGCATTCATACACAACTTTAGTGTTTCAGTTACTGTTCAGAATCCTGTCACAGCCGCTCCAGAGCTAACGATAGCTACCTAGCAACAGGCCAGTCCTGGGGTTCACTGTCATTTAGCTTGTTTGTTCCAACCACCAAACTGCTCAGCTACAGCGCGGTTAATACAGATCATTTAAATCTGGTGTAAAAGGAGACATTTATCCGTTTAACGCCGAGCAGCGCACGCGTGCATGTCGTGCTTTCCTCCGGGTTTCTCGCTGTAGGCGGCCGCGGTTGTGCCGCAACATTTGAATTTGTAACAATCCACCTCACACACTGAACCGCGAGGCTGCTTGTTTCACTCGGACACTTTAAGGAGGAAACGCAGACCAGAGCGATTTTAAACAGCAGAGATGAGCTGCAGTGTCCGGCCTCTGGCAGTGTTTTATCCGTTACTCTGTGAGTATTTAACATGATTAAACACTGAGCGCGCTGCTGTAGGAAACTGAGTCCAGCACAGCTCCAGTCAGGCTGTACAGCACTAGAGGCAGGCGGTTTGATTAGCAGTATGATCTTGCATAACTTTGTTTAAACAAATAGAACTTCAAACTTTTTACTCTAGTTAAAGTCCTAAGTACATGATGTTCTAAAATGTATTTGAAGTGCAAAAGTACTACAAGTTCTCCACGAACAAAACAGTACTTAAACATTATTGAATTTGCTGTTGATGACATAAATGTGCTGCATAGTAGTAACTAAAGCTGTGAAATATATCAATTAAGTAGTACAACAATTCTCTCAGAGTTTTAATTGGGACAAAGTAACAATTTAAATATTGAAGTGAAATATGTTGTGTATGTTTTGATATGTAAGTAAAAGAATCTAAAACTAATTTTCAGTTGTTTTATTTTTTGTGTGTGAAACATGTTATATGTTTTCATTATCTCTTTCACAGCACCAACACCACTAAAGAAAAGAAGTTAAATGAAAATAAAACAGGAGGTAAATGTCAACCATTTTAATGTTACAGAAGTATTAAATGTGCAACCACTGAATCAACGATAGAAATTAAAATTCTTTAAATATTTCACTTTATCCAGAATATACGAATTTTCCCCTGAATATACTGGATTTTCCATTAACTAAAGTAAAAAAAACTGATATAGTTGATTGTAATGCGTAAATAAAGTTGGGTATCATTTTTGTACATGGGACAAAGACATGTACAAGGGATGTTCAAGTCAAAGCAGGACCTTTGATTGTGCAGAATAACAGAACACATGTGTAAAAGTAAAAGCTTTCTATATTTCTATATTTTTTCTCTATATATGAGGTTGTGCCTGGTTCTGCAAGAGGAAAATGCCTGGTGATCATAGCAGTCCTTTTTCTGTAAAACCATTGCACTGGAATATTCTCCGGAATGACTGTAATGGGCTCTGTAGAGTCAAATCAGTTTAAGTCTTTGTTTCACAGAAAGTCCTGCTTTGACTTGAACACCACTTGTAGATCAGTGTGATTTATTAGTCCAAAAAGTATGTATTTGAACGGAAGTACTATTTTACCAGTCTGCTAGGCTTTACAGTAACCGTCACACTTCTACTTACTTGTACACTATTGTTCTTATTTTAGGTGCCAGCTTATGGGGTGGCAGTGTAGCTCTGCACATGTGTCGCAATATCAAAAGGAACTTTCATCATTATGGAGTGAAGCATGGTACCGCTGGTCATGGATATTTAGTGTCCTGTCTTCATTTAGACTGTCATTGCTTCTTTAAGACCTGAGGTCTGCACACACATTTGTATGGATCAGGAAACTGAAGTGTGAAGGTTTTCAGTGTTTCAGATTTCAAATGTAACTCATTAGATTCTAATACAAAAGTCTACTTTCCACATATTAACTGTATAATACTTGTGGCAGAAGTATGGTTTGTGAGACTGTCTTCTAATAAGATCAGTTCAGCTCATTGTTTATGATCTTGTTACATGTCATTTGCCCCAAGTGACCCACGTTTTAGTGACATGACATCTGGTGTCATTAGATACAGTAATTAACCTGAATTAAAATACTCCTTGAGTAAAGGGTAAATATAGTTTAAAAAATTAAGTAAGTGTAACATATTAATTCTGTCATGGAGCAGTTTGAATTAAATTCAGTTAAAATATTTAGTAAATGTAGCACATGTGTTTGTTAAATAATAGTCTAATTTTTAATTTCTTCTACCTTGCATTTCAATTATATCTACTCAATTATTTTACGCATTTTACTTACTGTAAGGTAACATTGTATTAACTTCTGATTTAGATTACATTTACTCAATTTTGTTCATCACTGTACTAAATATAGTTATTCAGGTCTACTCATTTTTTACTGACTTGTACTCAATTCATGAAGTATGTTTTATGTGATTTTGCAAGTTTTTAAATGTACCCAATATTTTTAAGTGTAAAAATGTTTCACCAAAAAAATTGAGTACAGCACAGTTTTATTTTTTAGAGTGAGCTGGCGCGGAAGCGTGCGAGATCCCTTTCCAAGAAACGTGCGTTCTTAATGGCCAGATTTGTACATCACACATTATTTTCAGTACTAGCTATTAAAAAACAAGATGATGAGCTAAAATGGTAACCAATTTTAACTACCAAAACCTTGCTGGTGGCCCAGCATATACTGTAAATCATGCTAGCCTTTGCTGGATTTTTCAGCGGGCATGCTGGTCTTCCATCAGTTATGCTGGTTCACCAGCCAAACCAGTACCAGACCAGCACTAATTAGTAAGACCAATGCTGGTGGTAAGGTTTCATCAGCGTAGATATGCTGGTCTTCCATCAGTTATGCTGGTTCACCAGCTAAACCAGGATCAGACCAGCACTAACCAGTATTATTCAGCATAGACCAACCATATAAATCATGCTGTTCTATTCTGGATTTTTCAGCAGGGTATGACAAATTTACTGATAACGTATCAAAGTCTTGGTCTAACAGAGATGAGTCTCATATTTGGCTCCAGATAGGCAGTCGTATAGTACAATAAAGAAAATATCTAATGAATACAAAACAAATTCATATTATTCAGTCATTTTTTATACAGACAAAATATGGTATCAATAGTATTATGACTATTACTAAGTACATAGAAAGTAAAATTACAATAAGAGTAAATAGTAAGTAAATGGAAATAAATACATTGGCCTACACTATACACTACAAACAATAACTTTGAATATGTCAGCAGGCCTTTTCTCAAAAGTTTTTTGTTTTGTTCTTATAGTTTAGTTCTACTCTACCATCCTACATCAGATTTCTACTTATAATTATGTTGCAGTCCTTTAGTTATCAACCCACTTAGGTCTTATCTGTATGTATCGATTTCTGATGTATTAATTCACTAGATTACAGTTAGCTTGCATGGGGCAAAATGCTTGTCTACAGAAATGTCAACATGTTATTGTAAAATATTACACACTTTGTAGTGTGGTACAAAGTTAACGATGTATAACAGAAAACGTGTATTTTATTGCAAAGTGGCATTAAATGCCCTGCTATATTGGTATTGTTTGTAATTTCATTGTAAGCAGTGCTATGTACAAACCACTAAGGCTTATCTTTTTTTTCTTTTCTAGTGGTGGCCAAAGTATAAAGTACAAGTTAAAAGTATCATAAAACACATGGATGTATTAGTTCTCCCTGTGCACAAAACAGGTCTCTCAAATAATTATTTCTAGCTTACTGTGACTGAACCTAAATCAAGAGATGAAAGACCCAAGGGATAAAAACTTGGGTTACATGCTGGCTGGGATACATTTTACTAGAACAGTACTGGAACTTATTAAAATGCTATTTTCCTGGTCTTTGCCTCTGACCGTGCCTATTGATTAGTTGTAGATAGACTGTTACTGATCTCTGGATATTTTCTTGTAAAAAATGTTTCCATCTTGCTGCACTCTCCAGGTCACTGTGGTGTTCTCCAACATGCTATTTTGCTCCAGTTGCTGCTTGATCTGTATGACAGAACAACATTTAATAATTAAATAATTTGTTACTGAATACCAATGTATATACAGTTAAATTCATAGGAGAAGTTCTACTTGTGCAGTGCTGCTTGTTTATCATTTTGTTTACTGTTGGTTAAAGGGCAGGTGTTGAAGTTACACAACTACAACCCCATTTAAAAATATTGGGACCGTATGAAAATTGACAATAAAAAAAAGAGTAATCTGTAAAGAGCCTTCACCTTGTACTTTATTGAAAATGTTACAACACCACATTTGATTTAATTATGTAAATTTAGTAATTCATTGAAAATATGCACTCATTTCTAATCTGGTGGCTGTAACATCCTCCAAAATAAATAAATAAATAAAATCAGGAAAGGGCCCATTTAGGACTAATAACTGTCAAAGATAACCCCTAGAGGGCGCCAAAGCGCCCAGAGACTTCCGTTGGTTTTCTGTTTTCTTTGTGTTTTCTCTGTATAAAACGCCATGTCCCAGAATGCACCTCGGTCAGGTGATGGGAGCGCTCACCTGAGCCGAGGATGCTCATTAGTCTGATTATAAATGTTCTTGAGTTTCACCAGTCTAAGTCTTAAATCTGTTTGATTAGGGTTGCTGTTCATTTTGGGTTTTGTTGGCTCAAGTTAAGTGGTTTGTTTGTTTCCCTGTGAATTTCTGTTTATTCTCCTAGTCCTACGTATAATCTCCTAGCTCCATGTTTTTCCTAGCCCTTATTTAGCCCTAGCCTTTGTTAGCCCTAGCCTTATGTTATCTCTTAGTCTGTTACGTATAGTTTGTCTCCAGTTTGATCTGTCATGTTTTGTTTGTCTCCTGGTTAAGTTCCTATTCTGTTTCCCTTGTGTTTGTGTTTATTAAAAGACTTTCACCCGCACGTCACCTCTGCATATATGTCTCACCTTCTACCCACGCACAGCACGCGTTACAATAACAATGTGACGGAGCCCAAATGCTTAAAATGTGTTGTTAACAGAAATTATAAACAGGGATGAACAGTAAACTGTTCTATATTTTTTGAATGTTGCGGTATGGTGTTTTCAGATTAGAAATAAGTACATACAAAAATTAAACATTGTAAAAGATTAAGTTGTGTGCTAATGTAGTATATACTATTAGTATATAGCATAGGGTAAATAGGCTTGAAAGTTAACTCCTTTTTGTTGTTCCTATTTTCCATGTTGTCCTACAGATGTGGCCTTTAAGAATGCTGGCTTTTTTCCGCAAAATGTTGCACAGTCCATTTTAGAATTTAAATAAATTTGTTGTGCTTCACAGAATATCCACCAGATGGCGAATGGTAGGTCTTTATCTAAAACCCAGACTAAGTACAATGAAGAATATAATGATTAATTATGTATAAAGCAAACATAAATTTTGTTTTACAATAGATTTATGATTGTGTGTATGTGTCTTGAATTATGTTCATAATAATTAAATGAGAAGTCCTAAATTGTGCTTTAAAAGTCATAATAAAAAGTTTGTTATATAGTTTTTGTAATGTCACAAAGGGACAAAACAATGAAAGACATGGCAATGCCTCAGCTTAAATTGTCTTCAAATTAATTTAATTTCCTGATAGTAGGATATCGGAGTGTTATCTATGCGAATGTCCTGATTCGGGAATATGTGAACATGTCTTGGTTAAAACAAAAAAATGTGTCAACATTGAACACCATCAGAAGACATGAATGAACAACAACAAAAAATTATCTACACACAAAGTGCTTCAGGCTTTTTATAATAGTTCTATTTGTGTCCAGCATTTAATAATTATTTCATCCATTATTTGACCACGGCTGTAAATAATAGCTCGAATGTGGTTGTGAATTTGACAAATAAAGATGCTCATGGCCGTGTTTAAACCCGCTTCTCGTACTTTCACTTTATAAAAGGCAGCGTTTTGATCAAAAGGTTGATAAATGCCTGCGATTTATTGATAAAAATGCAGACATACTCCCCCAGAAATACAACAGACACAAATATATAGGCTATTCGCTAAATAAGGCTTTTCCAATGCGACAGCGCGCTCCGATGTGAGCCACTTTATTCAAGTCATAATATAATATAACATACTTTTGCTGTGTAGTAATTTTTTTGTGTGCATAAAAATTGCATTTCAATTAATGTTTCAGAAAACATGCTTTATGTTTCTCTCAAAAGAAGCCCTTTGTTTGCGTGAGGAATCTGGGTGTATTCTCACCTTTCATTCACGATACGTGTGAATGTTTCGAACGAGTTTCGCTGGTGCCAGAGTGGGAGTTTTAAACGAATTAACAACACCGAGCAGACGTCTTTGCCTAAAATTTATTTTGCCAGGAAAAAACATTTTAAAAAATGTGTAATGGTAGCAATTAAATCAGACTTCATAATTGGATTTGATACTTTGAGTGTAATTCATACATTTACTGAATATATTCAGATTTTGTAAAAATAATGAAAACTGATGTCTCCGTTTCCTTCCTAGACCGTTTGTCCGCATCACAATGAACTGAAGCTCAGCATGTCTTCTTTACTTGTTTTAATCTGTGATATGTAAGTGAAATATATTTTGCTTAAGTCTAAATATTCCTTTTTATTCATGGACAGGTGTATTCTATTTGATCTGCATTATTGCATTATGTTTCAAGACATCCTTAATTTACCTTAGTTAATTTCAAACATTTACACCTTACTGTGTGGACACACTGAAACAACTAAAATCTCCTAGCTCCATGGCATCTTTTGTGGCATTAGACATAGCTAAAAACTATGTCTAATGCCACAAAAGAAAAACAATTGATCTGTTGCTTGCTGTCAAATGTCACCTAAGGGAGATTAACACATTATCGGCTTCAGTAGACACACAGTACATGAGATTGAAACACGACTGCTCCCTACAGGAACTTGCGTTAATGGCCACATCTGTAACTTTTTTTGTAATTGGGGATATAAACGTAATTTATGCTGCAATTATAACACATATTGAATAAGATTTTATTAGAGGAACTGCTCAGTTTAGAAATATAGAAAAAAATTTGTCATATAAATGCTCACCATGTCCAAAATGGATGATTGTGCATCATGTTCAAACACGCTTCCATCGGACTGTACTTCTAGTCTCATTATCTGCTGTTCCCTCACTGGTGGTACTGTAAGGATCATGACATGAATACACATAGAAAAGCTTGATTAACTCATTTATAGGATTGTGAATATAACATTCTTGAATGTGATCTAATAAAATTTATTTTTTGACTATGAAAGGAGATCAGATTGATAAATGCATCTCATTAAGTTAGAATATCATCGAAAAGTTGATTTATTTCAGCAGTTTAAAGTGAAAAAGTGAAACTCATATTTTATAGATTCATTCCACACACATACATTCATATATTTTATTTGATAGATTCACTACACACACACACATACATGTAATTTTGCTGATTATGGCTTCCAGCCAATAAAAACCCAGAATTCAGCATCTCAGAACTTGGACTTCCATAACATCTTAGCAGTGCCACAGTCTGGTCACCTCCATGCCACGCTGCATTACTTCAGTAATTCATGCAAAGGGAGCCCCAACTGAATATTGAGTTCTGTACATATTTTTACTTTGCAGTAGTTCAATATTTTTTATTTATAAATTTTTCTTTATTGGATATTGAGTAATATTAAAATTTCGAAGATACAGTTAAAACTTGGATTGCAAGCATAAACATCCAAATCACTCATATAAAAGCAAAGTTTCCCATAATAAATAATAGAAAGTCAGATTTGTTCCACTAATCTAAAATACCCATATAAAAAGTATAAATTTTTAAATTAAAAAATATGAATTGTTATGTAAAAATAAAACTAATTAACCTGTACTTTACTTTTTAAAAGAATTGAAGCTTTTAAGGCTTTCGTGGAAATGTTTTGTTGCTCTTTGATTTTTGTTGCGTTTAACAGGTTCATATCCACACTGCTACAGACTTTTTAACCTTTTCCTTCATGGGGGCTGTTGTTGCAGTCAACTTATTTAAGAACATACACTACACGTGAACACAAAATAGAAAAATGCTTTACTCACACACACACACACACACACACACACACACACACACACACACACACACACACACACACACACACACACACTATCAGAATGTTATAGTAAGCAATATATATGTACAAGGATGTTGACTATACGAGTGACGCACGCTCACTGAGCCTGAGCATGGGAGGCGATTACCCACAATTCTGCAGTGTGTGCGCACATGAGAGAGAGAAAGAGAGAGAGATAGAGAGTATACTGTATTTATATACTTGTATAAATCTATGTGTATATATGTACTATATACTTGTATCGCAATACCCCACTTGTTTATCAAGTTAAGATGTATTTTAAAAATTTGCTCGTCTTGCAAAACACCTGCAGACCAAGGTACTCACAATCCAAGGTTTTCCTGTACTGAATTTTGGTTTTCCATTATCCGTAAACCACATTAATCAAAAAAAAAAAAAAAAAAAAAAAAAAAAAAAAAAAAAAATATATATATATATATATATATATATATATATATATATATATATATAAAATATTGAACACTTGAAATGTGTGTAATAAATGTATATAATATGTGTTTCACTTTTTGAAATAAATTGCTGAATGTTCCTGTAATGTCGCAAGGCAATGTGGCCTGATACTGGCCAGAGATTTGCTGGAGCACAAAACAAAATAAAAAATGGGGCAGGCTAAATTTTCCCTCAAAATAATAATAATAAAAAAAATTTAATAGTGCACGTAGATGAGAAAAACAGCTATTATAAATGCACACAGGTGGAAGCACCCTGAAGGTTTCTACAGAGGCACAGCTAGGTGTTGCACATTTCTGCCAGATAATGGCTGGCATATTTTTATTAAATTACATAAATAATCTACCACTGTTATCAATGTTAATATATTCATTGTTTATTCTTAAAGGAAATACTGTAATAGGTAAATATGAACCGATTGGTCAGCCATTGAATTAAATCAGCTGATCAGTCACAGGTGCACTCTAAAGTGATGCATCAGGAAAAGATTAATTACGGATTCAGCCGTAGCAGAGGGAGTCTTAGGATCAGATTGGCTATACTCTTAAGGGGTGGATGGGTGGTATTTATGTACTGAAATATTTCTGAAAAAGATCAAAACATCAATCAATCGATCAATATGTGCATCGGGGTGAGTAAAATTCATTTAGCATTAAACACGTCAAAGACGGCAAAAAGTTGTTTTCCTAATTTATCCCTCATGTCCTCACTTTCTATCAAAGTTAAGCATAAAAATCGCTCCAAAAACCATTCATTTCATCAAGGTAGACTTACTGGTGTGACACATGAAAAAATGCTGATTGTTGCACTTTTCATCTTCCAACAGCTGATAATTAACTCCGCAATTTTCAGGTTTGTAAAGGTTATCAGGCTGTCCAGTAGCCCATTGTAGATTTGAAACCGCGGTCCCGTCTGACCACTTCCAAGTGTCCCTATATAGGCCAAACCAGTAACAAATACTGTTGTGTGATGCCACCTGTGCTAGCAGGTCATTGTCTATGCTGTTTGTCGAGGTGGCCAAATCTGTGTAAAATTCTCGGCAATAAGCCTGAGCTTCAGACCACTTTAACATAGGATTGGTGATTCCAACAAACCTGTCAGGGCCAGTGCTGCTATCTGTAAAATAATAATAACAACAATAATAAAAAAAGGACTGTCAAAATATTAGTATAAACCTGTTTACAGAATTTAGCTTTAGTCATGCTGAATATAAAAAAATATATAACAAATAAAGTATAATTTTAGTGAGTTCAATAGATGTCAGGTTAGTGAAGCTGAATGAAAATGCAGTTCAATAAAACATTAGTTAAAGAGGAAGTCTTTGGGGGCCATTTTTGCATGCCACATTTTAGGTCTAGTACTTTCACTTTCACTTTAAATTGAAAAAATATATATTATTTGTTACCCTATCCCAAGTGAACAACATCAAGCTTTCCTGAACTTAAAAAAAAAAAAAAAACCTTATTGAAATTCAAAATATTTATGTCTCATGATGTTTAACATTCTTTGTAATTAAATCATTTTGTGTGCAACAAAAAAGCTAATATTTTTTCATCTCCAATTTGCTGCTAGTTGCTCATTACAAAATCACATTAAAAGCAAATCAAATATACAATAAGTTTTGTATATTTTATATTAAACCTTAACCAACATTTTAATGCTAATAAATTGCATACTTAATTATCATAAATTGCATACATAATTATCATAAATACAGCTGCAGGGTATCAGGCATCACAGAGCAGAAAATCCAATAGCAGTTAAAACAATGCTTATTTAACACTTCAGTTTTATTATTAAACAAATCAGTCTTTAGTAGATCAAGTCAAGCAACAAGCAAAGGTTGGTTGATGTGCAGCAGGGTTAAACTGGGCTATGTCTTGTTTAGGGTCAAAAGGCAGGATCACACAATAGCAATTAAAGGAAAAGATTGTAGTAATGTACTGGCTTAAATCATACTTTTCAATGCATACTAGTGCTAGGGTCCTATATGGTGACTTGACTGTATAATAGAAGTCAGGAGGCTTTTGTTAGTATTTAAGTAGCCTCAAATAAATGTGTTGAACTTTAATATTCCAAATCAAGATTTTTAGGCTGAGTTTATGAGGATTTGGTGGAAATTATGGTATGGATCTGACACAGGCTTGATTTAGTTGAATAGGTTGGAATAGTGTTTTGTAAAATAAAACAGAAATCACACTTGTATAACTAAAATATTTGTTAATCATATACAGTGGAACCTCGGTTTGCGAGTAATGTGGTTTGCGCGTGTTCCGCAAGACGAGCAAAGATTTTTAATAAATTTTGAATTTTCAATTGGAAAGTGAACAAATATTGGTTTACGAATACCAAGTATCATGCATGGGCTTCTTGTTTTGACGCCGCGCGTCACATAATCACAACTGAGCCCATGATTTTTCTCTTTTTTGCGCTGCGGAATTGTGAGTAATCGTCTCCCCTGCTGGGTCTTAGTGCTCGTCTCTGACTGGTATAATCAACATCTGTGCACGCGTGTATTGTTTACTATAACAATGTGACCACATGTGTGTGCGTAAAACATATTTTATTTTGTGTTTATATGTGTGTGTGTGTGTGTGTGTGTGTGTGTGTGTGTGTGTGTGTGCAGCGCACATGTACTGTTTATGTACACATGTGTGGGTGTGTACAGCAAAAGCAAGTCTCATTAGAGAGGTTAAAGATCCATTTTCTCTCTCTGTGTTAGACAGTACTGCATTGTGCATACGTCATTGGACACCGTGCCCCTTTACACACACACCCCTCCTCCCCTTGCCTTCACACACACACACACACACACACACACACACACACACACACACACACACACACACACACACACACACACTCTGCACTACACAGAAACACTGCTCTGTTGCGATTCTTTTCAAGGGTAAAGTGCACAGCAGTGATTCCGTTAGTGTTTTGCTCATTCGAGTGTCATTAGAGAGATTTCTTGTTTATTTTTGTTACGCCCCGGTCTAGACGCCAGATGAAACAGTGTTTCCGTCAGTGTGTGTGTGCATGTGTGTGAAACTCAAATAAGAGAGGAGGGAGGGTTATGGTGTAAGATGAGAAGAGGGGGCGGGGGTCTCATTCCTCCTCTCCTCTTACTTTAGCCAAACACACACACACACACACACACACACACACACACACACACACACACACACACACACACACACAGCGCCTGTGCACACAAACGGAAACACTTATATGTTGGGATTTATTTTTACTTTTTTTAAAGGTAAAGTGCAGGTAAAAGTGCATTTGTTTTATTTTTACTTTATATTTTGTATGAATTATTTTTATGTATTTATTTTTTTGACTAGTGGAACGAATGATTTGAGTTTCCATTATTTCCTATGGGAAGATACAACCCACTTCCTGAATTAATTATGTTTGTAATCCAAGGTTCCACTGTATATCCATAACGGTGCTGAGTAAGTTGTATATTTTAATAAAGTCAAAATAGAAACTTCTTTTTTAAAACCAGTCAACAAAGCAAAACAGCAAATCAAAATCATGATACAGACTCACCATTGTAGCAGATGAAGGGTCTGGGATCAGGGCAGTAGGCATCCCACCAGTATCCGTTTGAGTTTATAAGACCACATGATTCATGTCCATAGTTATTATCAGGATTTCCTGCACCCCACATTCTAAAAGTGGTATTCTGCAGTGGGACTTCATTATAAGACCAGCGCCAACTGTTGACGTCGTTCCAGAGACCGGTCCAGAAAGGTGCTGTTATACCTTGGCTTGATAATAATTTTCGTAGCCTTACCCAGTCGTCATCACTTTCTATTGTTGCCAGGTCTGTGTACATGACCCTGCAGTAATTCTGCGCAGTGGGCCATGTTACTAGTGTCATGATCGGATAATACTTGTGAGGGACAGTTTTCAGGATGGAAACAACAACTGGGACAAGACCTGTTGGTGATATTATAAAAACTACTGCATAAAAGTATTCATTTTACCTCAAAATGAATATCCTTATATGATGTTTCTAAGCTATGGTGATTTGTCATTGCAATCTGATCATAGTATCACAGTAATTAATAAATGGTAAAATCATGAGGCTTTTGCACCTGAAATAAGCATAAGCATACTGCTTACTTTTAGCCTTAGCCCACTCTGAACAACAGACATACTGATTAAGGCAGAGGATAATTTTCCCCTTTAACAATCCAATACAAGTCAAATACATAAAAGTTATAATAGCAAAAAAATATATGCTCACCAGTGATGAGTAGCCAGGGTTTCATGATGATAAATGGCTGAAATGGCTGTATATATTATATAAACAATTACATAAAAAGTTAAAAACATTTCTTAAACTGTCTTACCCCCAGAATCATTAATTTTACCCCTTTTTTATACTTATTGATACCTACTTAGATTTACATGATTAGATTTTGTAGTTGTGGTCATGTTGGTTGCTGCTCTGTACTTATAGCGATGAAAGCAGTACATGTTTAAGCATTTTCTTACATCATACCACATTTAAACTGTTTGTTTAAAAGAGAATATATGTTAAAGACTGGTGTGTATAATCCTTTTTTTGTTCTTTCTTTTAATCACATAATAGTTTGTTTAGGGTTACAAGTGAAACATTAGAGTAACAAGCTTTCTTCCTATTTGACCAATATTGCTGGAAAAGTTCCATTAATGATGTCATAATTGAAAGTTATTAAATAATAACCAAATTATAACCGTCACAATATGGACAAAATATGTAACACTGATACACACCTGTCAGAGTTGCCCTTTATCAATAGCTCCTGAGACTTAAAAGTACAGAGTGTCCTAGGTTAACTCGTCCTGTTTTTGTCTGGTATACGGCTGAAGCAGTGGGATGTACTTGTAATAGAAACGGAAGCTGATTTCCATTTATGTTAAAACCAAGTCTCGTTACAGTACCAGTCAAAAGCTTGGACACGCCTTTTACTTTTTGACTGACACAGTACCCTCACGTAAAGAAAATATATTTCTCTATATATTAACTGTCAATATATTGAATGATTTAGTGTCCTGATCTACTGGTAAATTGAAAACTTTGTATGATGTTCATATTCCTCATTGCTACATTAATTGATACTAACTAATAATTAACAGAAAAAAATATATTAATATAAAAAATAAGTTCACAATATACAGAATAATATATTGTATTGATATATTATAATTGAATAATACATAAGGAATTGAGAAATATATTCACATGTATATCTTAATGTATGTAATTTTATATTTAACAATATATTTCATAATATATTGAATTTGATTGAATATATCTGTTATATATTAATGTAGTTCAAACAAAATAGACTTCATAGGCATTAATCAGAGCACACCCATAGCAAAATGTTGTTACTCAGCTTCCTCATTTCATGGGAGTTGAGCTTGAGCTTGCTCGTGAGCTGGTGCTTACCGGACTGATGACATGGTGCTGATGGAGACTCTGGAACATTTTCCTAAAGTATCTTTGTTGAGATTCTTGTTCTCCCACTCTTGTTGAACCCAGTTAAAGTAAAGTGTTTATAATTATCAAGGTAACCTTTCCACAAACAAACATGTTGGCCTTTATTTATAGAATATAAATCTGCTGTCCCTAAAGTTACATGTTCTGGTAACTACACTGTAAAAAAAAACTGTAAATTTTACTATAAAAACGGCAGCTGTGGTTGCCAGAAGTTTACTGTAAAAAATATGGTAGCAATGTTTTTGGTTCTACAGGCTTGCACTCATTATACTGCATATTTCACAGATTTTAATTGTTCTTTTACTCGAGTCTGGCCGGGAATCAAACCCAGACCCTGGAGGTGCAAGGCGACAGTGCTGACCACTACACTACCATGCTTGCTATGTAAGTGTTGTCGGTAAGTGTTGTGTTTTTATGGTAAAATTCTGTCAACCACAGTGTACTGTTAAAAAAAAAAAAGTAAAAAAATAACTTTATATTTTAAACCAATATGGTTAAGTTAGGACAGGACCAATAGTAATACTGTAACCAGCTGACAAATTTTTACCATTAAAAAAAAAAAAAAACTAACAAATGGTCCTCCAAGTGGTGCAGTGGTAAAGTGCACACCCTATCACCCAGAGATCACGAGTTTCCCAGGTGATGCTGCAACCTCTCACAGCCGGAGGTCTAGAGAAAGCTGATTGGCCGAGCTCAATTACTGCTCTACAATCTGGGTGTCTGGGAGCTCACGCAAGCGGAAGGAATAGCGGATAGCACTCTCCTCCGAGTGTTACGCCGCCCACAACGGTGCGTAAGCAAGCAGTTCGAAAAGATGTGGTCGGCTGGCATCACGTGGATCGCCGTGATAGTCTTCGGCCTTTCCAACTGAGTGTTAGTAGTAGCCCTAATGTGGGAGCCCCCTAGCGACAGGGAGGAATTGGACATGACTAAAAATTAGGGAGAAAATCGGGCTAACCTCCCCACCCCCCCCAAAAAAAACTTTCAACCTCACTAGGGTTCACATCTTTACCATCCGCTTTGTCTTCTTCTTAGTCTTCTTCTTCATCTTCTTGGCAGGCAAAGTAGGTGGCACGCTACCGCCACCTAAAGGTCTGGATAAATTATGTTTTTTGCTGACTTGACACCGAGGCCTGGCGATGCCCTGCACATTTCTCTAACACACTGGCCCATTAAACGTTTGCAGGCTTAGAGCATGTGTGGGAGAAATTGTGGGAAATTATATCTTTATTAGAATCTACTGTACATGTACTGTAGGCTTAATTGGGTTGGCCATGAGAAAATGTTGAATATGTTATACTTTTAGTCATAAATGGGTTAATCACAAATAGGTTTGTAGTCAGAAGTGTAGACAGAAATCACTGAACACTAACATCATCCCTTTGCTTCATTTCTTGATAATAATAATAAAAAACAAATTCTGTATATTATATTTTAGTTCATTATTGGTATTGGCATTGGTATAGAATATAAAGTAAGTTTATCATTATATATATTTTTTATTATTAACTAAGGTGTAATACAGATTTGTAAAAGGTTAACCATGTTGTTTACAAACACTGTATGTGTGGGACATTCTGCTTTGGGGAAACAAAAAAATATGTGAGATGCACACAAGACAAATATAGACTGTCTCTGAGATTTAGAAGTAGTGAGCCATATTTGAGGCACATTTTAGACGATCGAGAAAATGGCTAAAATCTAATTCAAGTCTCAAAGAAAAAAAATATAAAACAAAGTATGAAAAAACCTTAATTATACAAAAATAAAACACTTCTCTTTTACATGTATTGTTTGCAAACCTTTGTTAGGGAGACTCGCTGATGTGAAGGAATAGAGGAGAGGTAGACAGGTGGGGAGCAAGTGTGTAGAAGGAGAGTTAATTCTCCTTCAGGGGTTTTCTCTCTCTCTTTGTTTCTTGGTCTCTGGTTCATACTTGGCTGTTGTTTACACTAAAAATCTATCCAGAGACATTTGTTTCTTCTGCGCTGTACACTTGCACAACTGTGCTACACAAATAGGGCACCATAATATAGTTAATAAGGTGTTCGCCACAGTTTTGTTCGGATGAAAAGTTGTTGGCAAAGGCTTGGACTTCATTCCACTTTGCACAATTTTTGTTTTATCATGTACGTGAAGCAAAACTGATGGTGCATGGCGCACTTATGACCTTGTTCAGCAGATAGCGGCAGCTTGGAATGGGGGTTTCTAAGGAGTTTCGAGGAGGAGTTTGTGAACAAAGGCAAATTTTAGGCAAATTTTTTGGTCGTAAACCAATTTGGTCATTCTCCAGAGCTGTCGTGCCTGGTTCCACTGTAAAAACAAGCAGCAAGTCAAGGAGAAACTATCCTCTCTTTTGAATATATTTTACTAGCAAACAATACACTGATGCTTAACTCTGATGTTCGGCTGCAAGACAAGTATTGCATCCCACTGTACATTGCATCCCAATGTCAGCCCAATAAACAATAAAAGTGTGCAAATAACATTAAATCATGAATATCTTTAAATAAGGTAGTCACCAAAGCCATATTATAAAAATTAAAGAAAGGACTGTTTGCTCTTTTGGATTCCTAGCCACTGATTTTTTTGGATTGGCATGTTAGACATTAATTAAAATATTAGATTTTGAAAGAATAATGTGGCTTCTTACTGGACATTTCCACTTATCTGTAGAATCTACATACCAAATGATTATTGAACAAATTAGGAAGTCCATTAATTAGGATTAGTTAGAATTTCGTGCTCTTGGTATAAGAACCTTTGGAGGAAATTAAGTCAAGGTACAAGGTGCACAGGTAATAGTCAAGGGGACGTTACTAAAAAACAGCCAAGGAGACTGTGTTCATTGTGAGGTAGTGGCACGTGTAAATTGACAAGTACAAATCCTTGGTAAGAACAAAACTAAAGAATAGATCTTGTGAAGTTCCTGTGGTAAAGATAACTTTTAATTTATGTTTGAGAACTATGGTCCTGAGTGACATAAGTAGAAATGTGGATGTGTTAGGGACAGGAAAACACTGCAGTTAAGGACAGGTCAGATCTCACAATCTCTCCAGTGTGTTAAGACAGATCTTGACCTGGATGGCTGCAACCACCTCGGTGTCCACAACCTACTGCCCCTGATTGACCTCAACCCCATCATACAGCTCTCCAGTGCACACAGAAACACCAGTCCTGACCTCACCTGTGTCATCGTATATCAGGGAAACAGAAGAAACAGAAGCCAGACAATCGACTCAGCAGGGAGCCTGAAAAACGCTCACGGTCGAACTGGCGGAGTCAGATGGAAGGAAAAACCCTTGTGCACAGACCATGGAGCTGGAGAACTGGAGCAGGTCAACAAAAGGCTGTCAGACAGGCAAAAGCTGAAGGACATACATTGGATACACTTGTATTTTGTAAGGAATTTAGACCAACTTCACATGAATCTAGAGGACTGCTCATGTCTAAACTGGGAACTGACGTTCACAAAACTCAGACAACTGGCCTGAAGAAAAATACATGATGTGAAATCCTGTCTGGAATAATCAATAATCAGGAGTATTGTGACCTGGATCATATTTTTGATTGCAAACTGACAGACGAGTCTCCTTCCCAGTGAGAATGGACATGACAAACACACCAGCTTGATGTTGACAAAGCACACAAAAAGAAAGAGAACATGATGGGAGAATGGCAGAAAAGATGAAGGAGCTGAGGAAAGGGACAATCCTCGAGGCCTCAATGAGCTATACACTCATGGGAAGTGCAGTTTATGTGCAGTACCAGCAACTGGGAAGGCAGGTGTAGCCTAAATATATATATAGTGAGTTACTGTAATGTGATGTTTTTAGTTCGTCATGCATGGGCGATCGTATGTGTATTTGTGTTACTAATAACATACTGTACTGTAGGTAAATGATTTAAGATGAAGCCAGAGCACACAAAAAGTAAAAGGACAATATGAAGATGAAATATCGTGTTATTGCACAAAACTCTCTGTGATCTTATTTTAAGTACAGGCCCTCTAAAAGTGCTCCTAACACCACAAGCAGCAGTCAAGGTACCGGAAACAGAGATGTGGGTACACGCCAGCCACCCCAAACATGTTCCAGAACCTAAGAGAAAACAGAGGTCAGAGTAACCTTTCCGGTAAACCCTGACAGACCCTCACCTGCATGCAAAGTGTATGGGTCAGAAAAACCAACTAGAGTGGCAGGAATAATGCAGAACTATGACTCTCCACTCAAATTCATCACAAGAATATGTACACTACATTTGAGGCCAACACATGAGGAAATTGTAAGGTGTCAAAGTAGCAGTGGCACAGAGTAACATATGGTGACATGTAAAAGTGGCAGCAACTAGAGTTAAAAGTAAGTGTTGTAACTAATGACAGGATAGAATATTGTTTTAGAGGACAGAGAATATCAGTGACTGAGATTATTCACACTATAATCATGACATTGAATTAGTTGGACTGGACCCTTGGTTAAAAATCAGAAATCAACACCAACAACACTCCAATGCAATCTGGGTAATTTGAGAATTATAATAGTAATTGTTACTCTGATGTGTCTCGGTATTGAGGACTCAGGGAGAAATAGCCGTGGTAAAGTCTTTTTAGCAAAACACCTACATTTAAACTAGAACAATGTGAAGAGACTGCATGATAAAAAAGCATAATGCCAATCCCAGGAGATGTGCGAAACTGGGGATGTGCTTTATCATTAGACATTGCTTATAATATGACAGACATACACAACGGCTCGTGTTGGATATGCCAGGTCATGTCCTCGAGCTGAGTAGCACTGCCCCTTAATAATATGACAGCAGCAGAAGCCAACGCAGACAACACATCATGTATCATACCAATAACCACCATGGCCGTCCTGCAGATATTGGCATACTGCAAACAAACAGGGAGGCCAAACTCAGCAATCCCTGGATGTAATTATACCAAAAACTATGCTCCAGGAAGTTATTACACCCTACTACCTGTTAAGAAATATGGAGAGAATCCACCTATGTGGTCCCTTGGTAAAAAGGGGACACTTGGGTCGTGTAAGAATTGTTTAAAAATGGTAGGTCACCTAAATGTAGTATAGATGGTAATTATTTCCCAAATGACGGTAACTGTCTGTTCAAAGAGTTTTCTTCTACACATACAGTAATGTGGGTGTGGTGGTCAATCGCATATGTGACTTTACCCAAGTATTTCAACTGTTGTCCTGCATATGTAGCCTGTAGTGTGTCAGTACACACAGAAGATCCGTGGAGGCCACAGATGCTAGAGAGTAGAAGGAAAAGGGATGTCCCTGGTAAATTTCAAGGTTACCCATGGACTAGCCCAGGGGCAAATGTAGCCTGGTCATTCTTACTCAGCAGAGGAAGAACACTAACCCTGAACAAGGTACTGTAAGTGGGTTACTAGTCGAGAGAGGTGGAGTGTGTACGGTTTTAAACACCTCCTGTTGTTTCTATATACCTGACAATTCTCTGAATATTAGTTACATCATAGACCACATGAAGAAGGCTTTGCAAACACTTCCCCAAGTAGAGTCTTGGATCTCGTGGTTAACGCAGTTGTGGGGAGGCTGGGGTTATTGGCTGGTTTATAGTGCTCTACCAATCGTGATTATAAGTTATATTATATTATATTATATTATATACTAAAAGGGTGTTAGGTTTGTGAAAGCCCACTTTTACACCCTATACACAGTCATACATCTTTGTGCCTCTCTCGAAAAGCAGTTCTTGTTTAACTCAAGACACAAGTGAACATCACATACTTGGCATTTCCATGGTGTTTATGGCTGCTTACCATAAACTGATTTGCAATTCACACAGACCCTGTGACCAGCAGTGGTAACATTCTTGCCATCTGAGGTCAGTCCATGTGCTGGTCGTGTGCGGTCACAGGTGAAGTCTTATCGTGTGGTCAATCGCTTAAAAAAATACAAGAGATCCGTCCCGAATCCAGACCCCAGTCGTGGTCCAGGTTCCCATGACATAGTGATGGTCCGTCTGTATCTTGCCTGCTTGTTTGCATTTGGTCTGTACCTGGGCTGATCATTTTCATGGTCACAACTGTTTATAAAAAAGGAAAAAGAAACATAAGCATGATGATAATAAAATCACTGTCAATAATCATCAATAACTATTGACCGTGCATAAAGACAACACAAACTTTTGCAATGTTATACAATGATTTATACTTTTGCATTACGATTTCCATTTACATCTTAATATCACAAACATCTATAAGCTACATAAGGCAGTATTTAGGCAACGGTAGCTAAAGTGTTTGTGCTAAATAACATTATATATAGCAGCGTCATAAGTTAACCAAAAACTGAGCCAAATAGCTCCCATAACATGAAACTCTCCAAAACGGGGTGAATATATTATAAACATTTACACCACAGCTGATACTGACAACCATCTGTAATCTACATCCTGTAAGGCATTAGCTTAGTCACCTGTGAGCTAACCTGTTTGTACTAAGCTACATAAGGCAGTATGTTAGCATGATTTAGCAGTGTTATCTACATGCTAACCAAACCATGTAAGTGACATTAAATGACAATGTTTCACATAAACTGGAAGAAGCTTGCGAGAAAATGAGGAAAAATTAATTAATATTAGTTTTATATTATCAGAATAAGGATTATATAAGATTTAATAACTTACCCATGGTAACAGCTTGCTGGATTCTCCTCCTTCGTTCTCTGTTGGAGTCTCAGTGTTGTTCTGAGGTAAATCTAAACTCCTCCCACTGTCCAGAACATTCTGTAGAGCTCCAGAAACCTGTACAGTGAATAACATCTTCCACACGCGCAGGAAGATTAACGGATCTACTGTGTGTGTGTGTGTGTGTGTGTGTGTGTGTGTGTTTGGGGGCGTGGCCTTGTATGTAGATTACCCTGACTGTTTCCCTGTGAGCAGCGTGTGGGCGTGTCCTGTCTCAGGTCATTATCAGTGAATGAAGTGTGGCAGAAAGACTGTATCTCTCCTTAGATTAATATGAAATACATAAACTGAGAATATTTATTTTTGATTAAGCTTGCTACATTTAAAAGTAAACACTTTACGCTTTCTATAGATGTATATGTACAGATATGTAGATATATGGATATGTGTGTGTACATTTTAGTTAATTTTAGTGACGCGTTACAAAAAGATTTTCTGGGAGACTGAGACGGCAGAAAGCGCACCCTGTTTATTTTCTTTATTTTACAAAAGCACAATGTTTTATTGATATGTGAGTGTACATTAACAAATAAAGACAAAATAATACATTACACTTATTTGTATGGTTAAAAATAATGGAGCATTTGAAGTTATTTTCACGGTTACCATAAAAAATGCAAGTGGTCCCACCGCCGGAACAGCTGATCCCATGGTGCTGGTGCTGGTATACTGGTAACCCTGCTGGTATAATTGCTGGTCAAGCTGGTGACCAGGTATGATGGTCTATTTCTTTTTAGACAACCCACAGATATTTAATAAATGTAAAATACTGTATTTACATGTTTTTGGTAAATTGGTTATTTTTGTCTCTTGTATGTAAATCTATTAAAAGATAACGCTACACAGTCCATGTATTTAAATCATACATTATTTTCAATACTAACTATTAAAAAACAAGATAATGAGCTAAAATTGTAACCAATTTTAACTACCAAAACCTTGCTGGTGGCCCAGCATTAAATCATACTGGCTTATGCTGGATTTTTCAGTCAATGCAGGGCTTCCATCGGTTATGCTGGTTCACCAGCTAAATCAGCGGGACCCATGCTGGTGGTAAGGTTTCATCAGCGTACATATGCTGGTCTTCAATCAGTTATGATGGTTCACCAGCTAAAACAGCATCAGACCAGCACTAACCAGTATTAACCAGCATAGACCAGCATATAAATCATGCTGGTCTATGCTGGATTTTTCAGCAGGGTGAGAGAAGGGAATTACCTTTCTCCACGCGGCAACTGTTTGCTGTATGAGACTGGTCCTTCTGCAGAAGTTATAGTAAAGCCTTTGTGACTTTTTTTTCTTAACCAATGTATGAATTAGGTGTTTTTATAGTGTTTTCAGAATTTCCACCACAAGCTTTAAAAAAAATGCAGTAACCATTTCGAAAGTACAGAATTTTATTTACACTCACTTTGTTTTACTGGTATTTGGCCAATGCAGTTTAATGGCCAAGTGTGGCCTGTTCACTCATTATTTTATGGAAAGAATTATTATAATCAAAGGTTTGTAGTTGATAAAGTGTTAAATTTGCATTGAGGAGCTGATCATGTGAAGTCTGAATATGTGGTCCAGGGAGGTGTTGAAGACATTAAGCTTAAAAAAGAGACCAATCAGAGAGACATAAGGAGTGGGCAAAAAAGAAGGAAGCAAAGGTCATGCAATAAAACTAAAGTAGATGATTGCAGAATTATTTTCTTGGTGAAACTAAACGCCCTCACAACATCTAGTCAAGTCAAGGGCTCAGTGACAAAGGTAGGCATTTTATTACCAAGATCTATAATCAAAGGACACCTTTACATATCCAAATACAAATGGTTGACATCAAAATGCAAACCAGTGGTAACACAAAGGACACAGAAAGGTCGCTTGCCCAGATCTAGAACAAGATGCTTCAGACAGTTGAATCCAAGATTAACTTTTAGCAGAATGACAGAAAGGAAACAGGATGGCGAAGGAAAGAACAATCTCATATTCTAAAGCATACCACATTATCATCAAACACAGTGAAGGCAGTGTTATGGCTTGAGCAAATTGACAATGGGCTTGCTGATCTGCCAAATGCCTACATTTAAATGTAATTAAGTACAGAACTTCCTGGTTGGACATCAACAAGACGGCAACATAGAGCTTGCGCTCCTGATTAGTGAAGTTTTAAGAACTTCCTAAAAACATTCAACTTAAATTTAAGCAATATACACCATAAAACTAGGTGCAAAACTAAGAAAGTCATGCAACCTGCAGAAATCGACAATGATAAATCGGTGCTCACAAACAAGCTGCCAGGACGGAGACACAGCGAATCTCTCCGTAGAGACTAGTGACTTCAGCCTGGATAGTAAAACCTAGATCTGCAGTATGGAGAATGAATTCAGATATTTTTTAATAATTATCAAATTAAACTAAATTTGGAAAATAAGATTAAATCATATTTAGAGATAAATGATAATGAGGAGGTGACACCATCAATACTCTGGGATGCACTGAAAGTAGTTTTAAGAGGTAAAATTATTACACTCACAACTAATTAGAAAAAACTCAGAAGGCAAAAACTACAAGACCTTGAAATGAAACTTACAAGACACAGGGCCACAATGAACCAAAAAGTGAAGCAGGATATTTAAAAAATACAAAGGAAATTCCTGTTCTTTAAACAAACGAAGTAGAAGGGAAGTAATTAAAATTATTATATAGACTAAAGAAACATGAATCACTGTTAGCTGAAATTACTATTGAAGAGTTGAAAATAGGTGTAACAAGATTAATGGCTGGTAAATCCCCAGGAGCAGATGTAGATTTTGCAGAACTGTATAAAAACATGTTTGATCACTTGGCTTTCCACTGGGTAATAGAAAAAAGTGAAATCTTACCTTCATGGAGAGCAGCCATAATTTCAGTTATTCCAAAGGAGGGAAAAGATAGAATGGAATGTAATAATTTTCGTCAGGTTAGTGTTCTAAATGTCGACTATAAGTTGTTAACCTCCATTTTAGCTCAGAGACTAGAAAAGATTCTTGCAGACCTCATTAGCTTATTACCACACAGGCTTCATCTGCCAAAGTCAAGCATCAGACAATATCTGAAGAACTTTACTGTACATATACTTAGTTACATTTCAAACTATAAGGTGGAAGCAGCTCTATTGAGTTTAGATGCAGAGAAAGCATTTGACTCAGTGAGATGTGGTTTCCTATACAAGGTGTTGGCAAAATTTGGATTTCATAATAATGTTATAGAAATAATTGAGACACCATATAATAAGTCATAAGGAAGAATTACAATCAACAGAGATTTATCAGATCCTTTTAATTTAGAATGGGGTACAAGATAAGGATGCCCTTATTACGCCATTCCTTTGTGTTCTGTTCATTGAACCTTTAAGCCAATCGATAAGACAAAACCATTCAATTAAAGGTATTGGCATGAGGTTTGGAGAGCATACAATAGCTCTCTTTGTTGATAATATATTGATCTATATATACCAACATACAGAATCACTGTCTATTTTATTTAATCTTCTTGAATGGTATGAGGCCATATCTGGTTATAAACTTAATGTCACAAAAACTCAAGTATTAACATTTAATTTTGTACCACCCAGACAAATGAAAGAGAAATTGTATCTAAAATGGGATACAAAGTCAATTAGCTATTTAGGAGTAAATATGTCTGGTGATCACCAAAAAAAAAAAAACATTTATAAAAAAATATAAAATATGATATACTTTGTTGAAACCTTATTCCTCTCTTCTGTTCAAGTTCAAAAGCTGTGGATAATAATCCTACCAGTACTGTTATATCTATTTCAAACACTTCCAATAGGAATACCAAATCAGCAATTTACAGAATGGCATCCTTTAATATCTAGATTTCTCTGGCAGGGCAAAAAACGTAGAGTAAGATTTTAAACATTGCAATTAAGTAAAGAAAACAGTGGGCTAGGACATCCATGCCTTCAAAAGTACATCATGCAGCTCAACTAAGGCCACTTACTCACTGATTCATAAGTCACACATACTCAGCAAGATGGATCGAAATAGAAAGAGGAATGATGGACGAAATTCCACTACCTGCTCTGGTTGCTGATAACAAACTAAGAATTAGACTGAGTGGGCCTCCGAGTGGCGCAGTGGTAAAAGCGCTCGCCCTATCATCCGGAGATCACTAGTTCGAATCCCGAGTGGTGCCGAAGGTCTAGAGGGAGCTGATTGGCCGAGCTCTCTCAGAGGGGAGGGATGAGAGGTACTTAGTGCTTCCACATTAATCAAGGCTCTACAGCCAGTCAGGGGCGTCTGTGAGGGACGTCGCGCAACGGAGGGAGCAGATAGCGCCGTCCTCCAAGTGTGTTACTCCGCCCCCAACGGTGCACGAGCGAACAGTTCGAAAAGATGCGGTCGGCTGGCGTCGGAGGAAACATGTGATAGTCTTCGGCCCTCCTGGCTGAGTGGTAATAGTAGCCTTAATGTGGGAGCCCCCTAGTGACGGGGAGGAATTGGACACGACTAAATTAGGGAGAAAATCGGGGAAAAATCCCCCCAAAAAATAAAAAAAGAATTAGACTGAGGAAACAAACCCATGGATCAATTTATTATATAAAATCTAGCAGCAAATAAAGAAAATGAGCAATTTGGGAGGTACAATGAAAATATTAAGATGGTGTGCCTATGGTACTGACCTCACCGCAAATAGAATAGATGACAGTGTCAGAATATGGTCTATACTAGGTAGTACAAACTATATTTTCTTCAATGAATCATTAAAGGGAAAGTATGAGTGAGTTCTATAAATATCTTCAAGTAAGGAATAATGTTGAACATAAAATGAAGTCAGAAGTATTGCAGATAGCGGAGACAGGAAGAATAAAGGTGATCTTATCAGTGTCTAAAGCTGATACATGCAATAAGTAAAATTAAGTAAAATTATAAAATATAATGATAAATTATAAATATGATGATTTATATATAATGGGTTTCTACAAATGGTACAGGATAACACATTGTATGTCAGAGACAAATGGAATATAGAAGGAAATCTGAATATTTCAGAGGAGAATGGAGGAAAACATTTTCCTCAATGGGAATCTACAAGTTCAGCAATATGGAGAGAATTTGATTGAAAGAATGTTCTTTATTACCCATATACAGAAAATAAACAAAGAAAATAGTCCTGACTGCTGTAAATTGTGTGAGGAAAGCAAGCTAACCATTAAAATATATATTATTTTGGGCTTGTTGAAAATTAATTCCTTATTGGCAAGAGATTAAAAGGAATTTTGAAGCGTTTTGAAATAGAGATCAATTTTACTTGCAAAACTTTATATTTTGTCAACATCATTCTAGACGGGGGAAACAATAAGGATAGAAATTTGATGTTAATTCTTCTTGCAGCTAGAAAAAAAAACAATTACTGGAAAAGGGCTTGAAATTAGAATCACCCACAATTGAAAAATGGATTGATACAGTGCATACTGTATATGCAATGGAAAAATTATTGTTCTTATTGAGAACTTAAATGGAAGATTTTATTATTTTTTTAGAGTAAATGGATAGACTGCATTAAACCAAAACACCAAGATTTTTCCTGAATTGTAACAACTGCATTGTAGGCAATTTTGTATGAATTATCATATGTTGTAAGAGCTTCCCTTGTCCTGTTGTATATAGTTGATAAATTGAAGAAAATGCAACAGATATAGCATTTTGCATATGCTCTCTTTCTAGAGATGCGGACATGCAATATTGGTATTTAGAAATTGTTTTTTGTTTTCCTTTTTTTTTTAAACATTTGTATTTTTGATTCTGAGAAGTTGTGTATGTCCTTGCCTATGAATGTATTTTCTTTCTGAAAAAAAAAAGAAAAAGAAAAAAAAAACATTGAACATTCATAAAAGAATAATATATATTTTTTAAGTAAATGTCCTTGGCAGATTCATGACCAATCCGTGCACGGAGCCTAATCCCCCACGATGATGCAGTAAACAAAGTCCTGCCCATAAACGTCCTCTTGTGCTATTCTAATAAGCTGGTTGCAATGCTGTATAGTCCCGCCAGGTGAAGCAGTGACTGCTTCAGTTAACTGCAGTTCTTGCATTGTCAACATATTTTCATAATTAAATTAAACTTGTCATCTTGGAGCTACAGTACAGACCAAAAGTTTGGACACACCTTCTCATTCAAAGAGTTTGAATTTGTATTATGGCAAGAAAGAAGCAGCTAAGTAAAGAAAAACGAGCGGCCATCATTACTTTAAGAAATGAAGGTCAGTCAGTGCAAAAAATTGGGAAAACTTTAAAAGTGTCCCCAAGTGCAGTCACAAAAACCATCAAGAGCTACAAAGAAACTGGCTCACATGCGGAACCGCCCCAGGAAAGTTAATCTGAGTCACCAGCCTCAGAAATCGCAGGTTAACAGCAGCTCAGATCAGAGAGCAGGTCAATGGCACACAGAGTTCTAGCAGCAGACACGTCTCTAGAACAACTGTTAAGAGGAGACTGTGTGAATCAGGCCTTCATGGTAGAAGATCTGCTAGGAAACCACTGCTAAGGACAGGCAACAAGCAGAAGAGACGCGTTTGGGCTAAAGAACACAAGAAAGAACACAAGAAAGAAAACTCGCTGAATGAGAAGGGGTGTCCAAACTTTTGGTCTGTACTGTATATACAATGTCAGTGTCTGAGTACCAGTCACTAACTATCCTTTAATGGTCAGACCCTTCATGCATATGAGACACCGTGCCACTGGAAGTTACTGCATTATCTACATAATTTTTATCATTACATCAAGGATGTCATCTTGCTCTATCTCTCTCATGCACTTTCAAATTAATAATATAATAAAAGGCCAAAATGTAATTTTAAAGTAGTGGTTTAATGCTGTGTAAATAAATAAATCAGGTAAATATAGGCTATAGTAATGTAGTATTTTAAATGGGGAGACAATGCTCAACACATTCTCCGCCATGTATGTAGGGTTTCAGCTCTGGTTCAGAGGTGAATTGAATCTTTTAGGATTCGAGTCAATTTTGTTAAACTTAATTACATTTATAGCGTACACTTTATCAATTACCTGTCCAGCATTTAGTATGATTTTGTGTATCTTACCAATTCTGTTTATCCCGCGGCCGACGACAATAATACAAAGTCTGGTATTTAACTAATTATGAGCAAGGTAACGTAAGACCTGGGCAAATGTTTAAACTTTAAAATACATGACCAAGACAACAGTTCTTTTTAAAGAAACAAGAATTTATTTGAACTAATCTACGATACATGAAACTACGCTACTTGAACACACGCACACACACACACACACACACACACACACACACATAAACATACCAACAGTTTGCAGGGTGAAAGTTAACAAAGTTTATCTAGTACTGTTTACTAGATGGAAGCAAGTCACAAGAGCAGGGTCTTGGGTTTAATCTTACGGTTTTAGTTATGAAACGAGCCCCATTTTCAGCAAGGTGTGCAGCTTTGTTTGTATACTTGCGTTACGTTTCGCTCTCATGGTTCGCCTCCAGCGAAGGGAATCACAGCATTGATGATTGGTTGGTGCACTGCGGTTGAAATGACGTCTTTCGGGAGAGCCCTTCAGTGAGGCTTGGTTGCCTGGTTACCGATGGCACGGTCTGGAACTTCTTCTGTGGGTTTCATGGTTGCAGTTCTGACACGAAGTCTCATTGAGAGTTCTCGAAGAGCAGATGATGTCAGCGAAGTCGGCGTAGTGCTCGCAAGGGCGGAAGCCCGAGCAGCGAGCTTGCTTCCTTCAGATGGTCATGATGACGACGTGAACGACATGACGAACAAACGGACATACGAACGAACGTGTTTGGACGAGTCCGGACACTGAGTTTTGTCCCTTTGTGTCAGTCCATCCAACAGATGATTGGTCCAATTGGATGTGGTTGCGGGGCTTAGCCACACCTCACTTGGTTCCCCGTTTGTGCATACATTAGGCCGGGTTTACGCCTGTCACGTGGGAACAAGCTGATTATACTTTAAATTACCTTTTATAAACTAATTTTACATGAGCTCTTGTTCATGCAACCAATTTTCCATGTACACTACTGTTCTTTGAATAAAATAAGCCCTCAATCGATGCCACACATCCCCTATCTTACACACTCATTTATAGCTTTGTTTAATAAACAGGGTTTATAAATGCTAATAATACCTTTAAAGTTATGTAGAATAAACAAACATAACACAAATATAAAACATACTTGTTGGAGCCATAAAGTACATTTTCAATAAATTTCTATAGTATTGAACTCCATTATTACGTGAATGTAACCTTTACATTTACCTGTCGGTTGCAACACTTAGCTACGTCTTCAGATCTTCACAGCGACTGACGTGGTCTGTGGTGTGAGACATGTTTTGACATGGTTCTAGAACAACTACTGACACAGATGTTATGTTTTGAGGAAAAAGAAACAAACAAAGCAAACAAAATAGGGCGAACATGTGTGAGTGAGGTGTAAGTGAGGTTCTGTGTGACTGGGCCTCTGGTGGGCGTGCTAGTAACTGGGAGTCTCTGTGGGAAGAGCTAGTGAACACAGTTAGCACAGCTAGAGAAAAGAGGCAGAAAAGAAGAACAACAAAGTGCAAGGGATAAGGTAGCAATCATAAGCTTCTACTTTCCTATAAGAGACGGAAATGTTACAACTAATGTTAATCAGAGAAAACAAAACAACAACAAAAAAATAATAATCTGCATTTCTGACAGCAGAAGTTGTTCAATACCAAATTAAATTTCCCCCCTTTTTTTTTTTATTATTAAAGGGGTGCTCTTGAATAAAGGGGTTTTGAAATTAGGATTCCTCTGTACCATGACTGCAACTGTTATTTCAATTTTCCTCTAGGCGAAAGAAAACAATGACAATTACAGTATTGGTTTACTCAGCTAGGAGGGTTGACAATGCTTCTAGATTCGTCTTCAAATTTTATGGACGGTTTTCTACTTGCTTCAGATGTGGTTTAGTAGGTCTTTGGCAAGAAAAGGGAAGTTACAGTGAGAGTTAAAGTCTTTGAACCTAAGAATTCACGTTTCAAAATATGTTACGTTTCTGAAGTTCTCTGCTTTGTGACTTTCACAGGTACAATCTTATCATAGCAGCAGTAGTCACGCTAGAAAAGAAAACTGAGAAAGAGCGAAGAAGATGATGTGAGTTTTCTCCCAGAGTTAGAATACTTAACAGGGTTGACCGAGTGGTAGTACTACTGGTTCAGTACATTTAGGTGCTTGGTTTTGCTGTTTTACGAGAAAAACAACTGACCTAAGTATTGAGAAGACCCAAAGTTCCCTTTGGAGTTTCACTAATTGGATGGGCTGATATGCTTATGAACTACGCTCAGTGATGAGCTGGGTTGATTCAGACGGAGCTCAGTGGTAGGGTCCTCCGTCTGAGTGCACCAGGTAAGCTCCTGTAAGGTCATACCGAACACTCCATCCCACTGTATTGCTGTGAAGCGCTCAAACAGCCTGTGGCTTTTAGCACAACCATGCAGGTTTTGGGGAAGGCACGTCAACGACTAACTGGCCTGACAAGCGAATGGGCTAAACCTTGGGGCTACCCATCAATAGCCACCAGGTGGTGCACCCAAGCCTTCGCCCAGTTAGTTTTGTTGACTCCTTCTCCACTGCACAATTGCTGATGCCTGCTGCGTGCTCACAGTGCAATTCTAGGACCGAGATATTCGTTTTTTCCCCAGCCAGCACCAGGTTAAGTCAGAGCGGTTGACTCACATGCTATAACTCACCGTGAGGACAACCGTCACTACACCAGTCAAGCACTAGGGAAAGCCCTATCAACTTACCAAACTTAAGCGAAATTAAACCTATGCGGTTTGGGCTCAGTTAGTGAGGACAAGTAAGTTCCAGTGGATAGGGAGAAAACATTTTGAAATTTGAACTTCAACTCATGAATTGTAGCTAATTATGGAGCTTTAATTAGCACTAAAATTGGTAGGAGTAAATTTTAATTAACTTGATCGATTATCCATCATTGAATTAGGGATCCAACTCTAATTGATTACTTAATAAAATTTGTAAATTTCAAAGTAATAATGCTGGTTTGTGATCAAGCTTGAATGAAGTTCATCATCAAAATCATAGCAGTAGTTACAGTTAAGTTAATCCACCAGTGTCGATGGACGCTGAAACTGTAATAGTGTATGAATTGAATTTAAATTTTTGATTAAAACAATTAGAAAATGATCAACATTCAGGATGTTATCAAAATTTCTAAAGGTAGTTTTACTTAACTCAATAAGTATCCGTAAAGTAATATGGAGTGGGTCAGAAGAGAAAAGGGCAAAAGACCCACTGATGTGAGCTAAAGTACCATGTACGATGAGCTAAGAGGTTAGGTCACTTTAACAACTTTCGTACAGTGCATTCACAACTGAAAGATGCTACGTGCTAACCCCCAGCCTTCGATGCTACTAGCATGGATGCTACATGCACATAGGCTACAGTATAAACGCGCTAACTGGCGTAGCTTATGCTAGGCTTTGTTTACAACTGATTTTAGATGGCGCTGGCTGACCGCGCATGCGCACTTAAAAGTTATCTCAGAAGAGGTTGTCTAGAGTTTCCGGGTCACAATCGTCGCTATGGTTATGTACACCGCTTAAACGAGCGTGCTAGTTTCACAGTTATGGTTAGTCTGTAAAACGGCAGCGCGTGTAACACTGAACAACCAAAAAACACTAGTTAGCTCTTTATAGCTGAACGACCTCGACTTCACTCGTTAGAGTGAGGCAAACAACTTGGCTGTTAACACTCAACACCACAATGTTGCTGAGATCTCGGCGGATCTCAGCCCTTTGTTAGACATGACATAAAACATAAGACGCACAAACACACATGGCTTTTAACCACACAATTTCCTTGATCGCAACTTACTGAAACGTGTTTGGAAGCTCTCTCTGAGCACCGCATTGAATTCATTAGTTTCCGCGAATCAAGAGGTATCGAGACTTTAGTTAGCTACTCTAAGCTCAGTACCGAGACATAGATGAATTTGAAAGTGAAAAACGCACACAGATTCACTATGGGAGGCCTCTTTAAAAGGAGAAAGAGCAAGGAACATGCTTACACCTCTCTTGGTGTGCTTTTCTATAGCGACTTAGGTCCGTCTCCGCAGACAATAGTTAACCTTTATAGCTGAGCTTAAAAGTGGAAAACGCACTTCCCGCTTGCTATGAAGGCCTTATAAGAGAAAGAACTATGAACACGCTTACTCTTCTCTCGATGCGCTTTTGTAATGACTTTACTGCAGTTTAAATAAAACGAAAAACAATTCGCATTGCATTTCATTCAGTCACACAATATAGTGCCGCAACAAGTACAGATCTGGCTATTAAGAACGCACGTTTCTTGAAAAGGGATCTCGCGCGATCTCGCGGCAGCTCGCGGGAAGCTGTGAAAATGCCGTTCATTACCTGTAGGGGGGAGTCGTGTTTCAATCTGAAGTTTTGTGTGTCTACTGAAGCAAAACATGCGTTTTCCCTCTAACCCTAACCTATGCGCCCACTGATAACAAGCGACAGAGCTCAGAAACGTCTCGAGCTCAAACTTTAAATACTGATATGTATTTATTCTTCACTTTATTCTCAGTGATAATTCTTCTTTGACTGCGCTCCTTTGGGCTATTTCTAACAGGCAATCTACTAAATAATAATAAATAGATAAAATAACCCAGCACTTAAACATTTAACCCAGCAGTTTTAAGAGTGTAACATAAAAAATATTCCATTTGTAAAATAGCAGAGGTGAAATCATAGATTGTGTAAAAACAATACAACAAAGCTTTTGGTAAATAAATTCTCAGACTACCTATTTACAGTAGATTGAATTTTACAGGGTTGTCACTGAACAATTTACCCTGACAAAGAGCAAGATAAGAACAGTGCCAGCTGGCACACCTTAAAAAATAATTCTGCATCTATTTAGAGTCTAAATATTTTTTCTAAACTTGTGCTACTGTTGTTTACTCACAATATGTGTTAATTATTTTTTTATTTAAATGAGGCTTGGACTCCGAGATGTTGAGCCTCCTGTACGTAGTCTAATCAGAGCTCTACCGCTCGTTCGAGTGTAATTCATAAATGACGTTTATAATGATGAAATGAGATGCCCTCAATCCTGCTTTAAAATTAATCTACAATTCATTTCAAACCCGCGGCTCGCAGTTTCACTTTACAAAGGGCAGTGTTTTGATCAAAAGGTGATAAACGCATGCGATTTATCGATTAAAATGCAGAAATACTGCATTATTGATGGATAAATGTTGTTGATAAACATTTAAAATGATAGTTAAATAAATGGCTGTCCATCTTTTTTGTGTTTATCTTTTCGGTTTATTATACACTTCTGCACCACTTCATATAATAAATAGTTTTAAATGGTAGTAAAGGTACCATTTGGTCATATAGCAATCTGCATCAAACTGAATCTCTCTGAGTAAGTAAGCATAATAATAAATAATGAATCATCATAGTGTCAGCCCATGGGTGAACATGACCAAATTACTGCATAAACACTGGAACACCAGGATTTAATAATTTAAATAAACACGAATATCCTTAATGTGTTAAAATGCTGGATTTTTATTTAAAAGCCCAATATATATTTATGTGTGTGTGTGTGTGTGTGTGTGTGTGTGTGTGTGTGAACTCGTGTGTGTGTGACATTTTAATTCAAATCCAACATTTTAATGTGCATCAACTCGCACGTTCTGTAATATTCCATTGTCATTCATATTGCCGCTGTTTTAGAGCCCTTTACTAAAGCATTCGCTAGTTATCAAGTTGATATACAGGTCAATCGTGAATTACACTGAAAGTATCAACTCCAACTATGAAGTCTGATTTCATTTGCTGGGGAAATAAAATTTAGCAGAGACATCCGCACTGTCTTGTTAATTCATCTAAACCCCCCTACAGTATTTGCCAACAGCGAACTGTAGATACGTAGGTTATATTTAAAAAGTACAATTGCAAGTAAATTACAAACTGCATGTAATGTAAAATATGAATAAAACAGTATTAGACACACATATGATATGGGAGTATATACAATGAAAAAGCTATTTACACATGAGTGCTCAAATGTAAAGCAAACGCAATTATTCATTTATTGTGTATATTTAACTTCATTAAACCGCCCATTATTATTTTCTGTTAGAATTTAAAGATGCACACGCGTGTGCAAAAGACGAAGTAAAACAAAGAATACAAAAGTGTATAATTTTTATTAAAAGTTAGCCTAAAACAATATTGTCTCCAATGCTGAAGCAAACATTCTTTTGTTTTTGTTTTAGTCTTTTCGTTGAATACAGAGTGACCGTGCGCTCCGAGGTGAACACATGCAGACCCCCAGTTACTGTAATCCCTCTTCTCACCTTTCATTCACAATAGGTGTGAAGTTATCAAACCGGTTTCACTGATGGGGGAATTGGCAGAATTGAGGAGTTAAAAGGAATGAACAAGACCGAGCAGACGTCTCTGCCTAAAATGTATTTCACCAGCAAACCATAAACATAAATAGAAACAAATAAAATGTTTAATGGTATCAATTAAATCAGACTTCATAGTTGGATTTGATACTTTTAGTGTAATTCATACATTTACTGTATATATTTGCATTTTGTAAAATAACGAAACCCCTGAGCCGTTTGTCCGCATCACAATGAACTGACCAAAACTCAGCATGTCTACTGTCCTTCTGTCCTTGTTATTTAAGTGAAATACATTTTGCGTATATGCTTAAATATTCATTTTTATTTATGTTCACGCACGCTGATGAACAGCTTTATTTCAGTCATAAATCCACAATCACATTCCAGCTATTATTTCCAGCCGTGGTCAAATAATGGATGAAATAATTATTCAATGCTGGACACAAACAGCAGCAAATCCAGATTATTATTTTCATAAAAAGCCCGAAGCACTTCATGATTATTCATTATTCATTCATGTCTTCTGATGTTGTATTCTGTATATGTGCGCGCATCTTATAGGTGTATATGCGCGGAGAGTTTGTGTATATGTGCGCGTGTCTCATAGGTGTGTGTGCGCGCATTTCATATGTAGTTGTGTGAGCAGTTAGTAGTATATATAGATGTGTGACTGTTTCATATATGTGTATGCAAGTGTTTCATATGTGTGTGCATGAGTGGAGTTTGATTTAAGCCCTATACGGCGCCTCATAATTTAGGGCATCTCTTTTCATCATTATAAACATAATATGAAGCACATATACACACATTCATCATAAAAAATCTATTGTAAAACAAAATAAAATTCATGTTTGCTTCAGCATTGGAAACAATATTGTTTTAGGCTAAATAATTATACACAATTCCTAGTTGTACTTGGTCTGACTTTTAGATAAAGTCCTTCCATGCCCCATCTGGTGGATATTCCGTGAAGCATGTTGCATCCGAATGTTGCTTAAGGGATCCTGTGGCATGTCGCATGCCAAATTGCGGGATCTCGCTGTAAAAAAGTGCGCATTCTTAATGGCCAGGTCTGTATGTATACAGTATGGGAAAACTCTCTTTCTCTGTCTCTAATCTAATTCCGGACAATAGAAGAGATACAGTAAACTGTCTTGGTTTTATTAATTTTTAAGCCAAACAATGCCCGCTTTCATTCTCCACCAATATATGTAGTATTAGGTTTCTAATGTTTAAAATTTAAAATACATGGCCAAGACAAGAGTTCTTTATAAAGAAACAAGAATTTATTTGAACTAATCTACAATACATGAAACTACGCTACTTGAACACACACACACACGCACACACACACACACACACACACACACACACACACACACACACACACACATAAACATACCAACAGTTTGCAGGGTGAAAGTTAACAAAGTTTATCTAGTACTGTTTACTAGATGGAAGCAAGTTACAAGAGCAGGGTCTTGGGTTTAATCTTACGGTTTTAGTTATGAAACGAGCCCCATTTTCAGCAAGGTATGCAGCTTTGTTTGTATACTTGCGTTACGTTTCGCTCTCATGGTTCGCCTCCAGCGAAGGGAATCACAGCGTTGATGATTGGTTGGTGCACTGTGGTTGAAATGACGTCTTTCGGGAGAGCCCTTCAGTGAGGCTTGGTTGCCTGGTTACCGATGGCACGGTCTGGAACTTCTTCTGTGGGTTTCATGGTTGCAGTTCTGACACGAAGTCTCATTGAGTGTTCTCGAACAGCGGATGATGTCAGCGAAGTCGGCGTTGCACTTGCAAGGGCGGAAGCCTGAGCAGCGAGCTTGCTTCCTTCAGATGGTCGTGATGACGACGTGAACGACATGACAAACAAATGGCTGTACGAATGAATGAAAGAACGTGTTTGGACGAGTCCGGACACTGAGTTTTGTCCCTTTGTGTCAGTCCATCCAAGAGATGATTGGTCCAATCGGATGTGGTTGCGGGGCTTAGCCACACCTCACTTGGTTCCCCGTTTGTGCATACATTAGGCCGGGTTTACACCTGTCACATGGGGACAAGCCGATTATACTTTTAATTACCTTTTATAAAGAAATTTTACATGAGCTCTTGTTCATGCAACCAATTTTCTGTGTACACTACTGTTCTTTAAATAAAATAAGCCCTCAATCGATGCCACACATCCCCTATCTTACACACTCATTTATATCTTTGTTTAATAAACAGGGTTTGTAAATGCTAATAATACCTTTAAAGTTATGTAGAATAAATAAACATAACACACAGATATAAAACATACTGAATATATGTTTCTAGCATTTTTATCCTACTGGCACCTTTAAAAAGCGCTTAAATAGTGTCTCTGCTGTATTCCTCTTAGTTCTTTGAAAGCCTTTTGGAGAACACATGTGTCCTGGGGTCACTGAGATGGTCAAAGTGTGACTTGGTGGTTCCCCCCACCCCCCCAACTCAGGGTGAAGCTGTAAAACTGTCCGCTTTGTTTACAGGATCGCCAATTTACACCGTGGTTTTGGGTATAGTTTGAGGCATCTGGCTTTAGTGTAGCTTCAAGCACAGCAAACTTCCTGTCCCATGCCTGGTTACATTTTCTGCAGCTTAGTTTTATAACCTCTCCTTTATGTTCCCGAATGAGATAAGGTTGTTGGGATGGCGCCATGATGTCTGGGAAAGAGGTTCTGGAATGTGATAGAGTGTTTGCTCTTAGTTGGGGGTCTGCTCAACCCTACAGTAATTTCATGCTTATGAGAGGTCATGAGTTTTTTTACTTTAACATAGAGTGTGACAATGTATAGAGATGTATATTAACACTATATGCAAAGTCACACCTGTGCACAAAAAGATGCACATTCACACTTGGGGCTGTCTTTTGTGTTGTAAATGTTGTATTCTTCATGTACATTGGTGGGGGTGAAAAGAAGGTTTCAGCCAATGATCTCTACAGCTTCCCATGCGGTGAAATAATTAATAGCAGGGTAGAATAGAGCAAGAGGTAATAAACCACCACTTTCCTAATAAAAGCAGAAAGTCAGCGTGGTAAATCAATGCACTTTCCCCCAAACATTTCTAATTTCTCAACCTCTTCAGATCCTCCTTCACTCATGTTATCATTGTGTAAATTACTAACATATTGATGTATTTCAATTTGAAAGGAGAAAAACTGACCATGTATTTGTGTTTAGGACTTCTTCTGAACAGCTGTGTTCATAGGTTTATTTTGTGCATTTATTTTCATCCACCTTGCTGAGAGAAAAAGTGGTTGTACTGGGTGTTTATTTTGTAGTTCATCATCATAAAGGTTACATACTGTATATATTCTTAGTTTGTAATAATTCTATCACAAATAATAATAATACATTTCTGGAGATATAAATGTGTTTTCTTATTATTCGCGATGATGAAAAGAGTCTAATTTAATTTCCAACTTTTCCAACAACAATGTTGTGTCAATGTTGGGCCAACTTATCTTTGGCCCCATCAATGAGCCAACGTTGGGCCAATGGACAAAATGACATTGGGCCAACCATGGATGCCAACATTGGCCCTTCAGCAGTGTGCTATTTGGGGAGCTGCTTATCAGTCTCTATCTGATGCTGTTATATTAAAGTATTAATTTTTAAAAACGATCAAAGATGGAACAGTTTAAGAGACCACTTTATCCTGTAGTCAGGGTCAGGGGACCTGGAGCCCTATCCCAGGAGGCTTAGGGCACGACTCAGGGTACACCCTGGATAGGGTGCCAATCTATTGCAGGGCACACACACTCATTCACACACTACAGGCAATTTGGGAACGCCAATTAGCCTAATCTGCTGGTCTTTGGACTGCGGGAGGAAACCTGAGTACTCGGAGGAAACCCACCTAGCACAGGGAGAACATGCAAACTCCATGCACAGAGAGATGGGAATCAAGCCTGGATGGGAATCGAACCCAGACAGTGCTAACTACTACACCACTGTGCCGCCTAACCCAAACCAATTTTATTAGAAAAGTCACCACTTACCGCAAATAAAGAGTCCATTTAACTCTCATCTTCATCTCTGTAGTGCAGTTTGATAGCGTCAGTCTGGTGGGTGTGGGATGGATTGTTAAAATCATGTGATTGGCAAGTCAGTGCAGCTAAATTGCTGGCTTTATATTAACGTGTTCTTGAGAACAAAAAGTGGTGGCAACCATTAAAAGAATAAATAGGGCTTGATTGGGTATGTTTACTGTGAAATCTTGACATGCCTTTCTGGCAGGAGTGGGAGGGACTGGACTGATAAATGAACACATTCGCAAACACAATATTTTGTACATAACAACCTGTAAATGCTCTTTTGCACAATATTTACCAATTGCTAATTTGTACAAACTATTTTTATCTTTGCTGCTACTTTCAAGAAACATTTACTGTTTTCTGTTTCTCCTCCCACTATCTCGCCTCATTACCTGATGACCACAAAATATTGAAATGTCATGTTGACCCATTGTCACTTTGTCACTCTTGTTTGCACATTTGCACGTGCACTTTGTTGTCTCTTTGGTATAAAAAACCTAGATAGTTCTCTATTAACTTAAAATGTCAATATGTCTTGTCCCAGCCCAGCCTGCTAATCAGGTGAGTTAGCTAGAAAGTTTCTGTTAATTTATGTTGTTAATTTATGTTCTATGTAGCACCTTGATCCTGGAGCAACATGTTTGTTTTTCACTGTGTACTGAACTGTATATGGTTGAAGTGACAATAAAAGCCTACTTGACTAGAATTGACCTGAGGGGGAATCACGCCATTCACACGCCAGTTGCACAGGCCAGGCAGTTTTAAGTGGCTACTACTGTAACTTATTAAAGTAACTTAAATACAGCAAAAATGCAACCTACAAACTCTGATCATGCTGTGTCATTAATTTATGTCTTTGATACATCCCTGCCATTCCTTTCACTATACGTTTTAATTTAACGTCATTACCATCATTAAATTAATTACATTTAAAATTCATCTCTTTTTCTGCAAATTTATCACTAGTATGTAACATAGCTCCTACCTTCATTGTGGTACAATGGTCAGAAACAGTGATAAAGTCGCCTCTGACATCCTTATATATTTTACAATCAGCATGCTTCTTTACTCACTCACTCACTCACTCATCAATAATACCGCTTAATCCTGTATTCAGGGTCATGGGGGACTGGAACCTATCCCAGGAGACTTAGGGCATAAGGCGGGCTACACCCTGGACACCGTGCCAATCCATTGCTTCTTTACTGTTTCTTTTAAAAAAAAGAATACTTGAGCCACTAATAAGGCAGCATGGTGGATTAGTGGTTCGCACTGTGGCCTCACACCTTCAGTGTTGAGGTTTTGATTGCTGCCTTGGGTCAGTGAGTGGAGTTTGTATGTTTTCCTCCTGCTTTTTGGCCTTCCTCCCATAGTCTGTGTGTGTGTGTGTGTGTGTGTGTGTGTGTGTGTGTGTGTGTGTGTGTGTGTGTGTGTGTGTGTGTGTGTGTGTGTGCCCTGTCCATTAATTAATTTCACATTAACACTGTTATAAGTAATTTCTGCCAGTATCTTTAGTCCGTCAAACATCTGAAGGACGTTAAACTGCCTTCCAGTTTTTGCAACTAAACTACTGAGAGTATCCTGATGGAAAGTCATCAAAGGCTAGTTTAGAAACAGCACCAAGTTGGGTAGATGAGCAATGCAGATAGTAGTGTGTTCACCATCCTCACTGAATGCACTGAATTCCCTGAGCTACAGTCTATGTTCAGCAAGTGGAGCTGGATCAAAGAAGATAGGAACTAATATATCCAGACAATAGAATCTTATATCTGCTATGGAAAAAGGCTTTATCCCAAATGCCAATCAGGCAATCATCACAGGAACCACCACAGACTAAGACAGACTTGCTCACACAACACCCACATCTGCCCCCTGCATTTCCGCTAATAGACCAGTATTATTACATACTATCATTCCACCATTGACCTATATTGCACATTCCATTGTTTGCACACACAAGTAAAACAATCTATTGCACTTCCTATCATTAATAATCACATGTTATAATCCTACTGCTGCCACCAGTCTTCTTATATACCATGTACTTAATTTACAGACACAGTTTGTAGTGTTCTGTGGATGGAAGTTAAGTAAAATGAGCAAGTAGAATTCAACAAAGAGGATAGAATTACAATAATCATTACAGAATGTAACCAGGATGGGACAAGAACAGTGGTACTTCTAGGACATTGACACATGTTTTATAATTTTGCCATGGGACACAACCACAACAGTTTAAACAAAATTAAACATTAGAAGTGAACATTTCTAATTGAAATTATAATGAAAGGTCTACCCTTCTAATTGTTTGTTAGGTCTTATTTTAATTCTAACAAAATGTCTAACGAGAATTTGTGGTTCAGAGGTGTGTTGATGTGAGTAAAGAAAGACATCATTAGGTTTATACAAAACAAAACAGAACCATCAAGGAGGACAAATGGAGTGTGCCAAAGGAATCACAACTTGAATACAAACCCCCTCACAACATCTCACAGTGAAGTCAAGGACTCTGTGGAAAAAGTAAGCATTTTATTATCAAAATCTACAGTCAAGGGTCATGTTCATGAATGCAAATACAGAGGGTTGACGTCAAAATGCAAACCAGCAGTAACCAGAAAGAGCACATCAAACATATGCACATGCAAAACAAATAAAATGCTTGCCCAGGTCTAGAACAATTCTACAGACAGATGAAACTAAGATGAATGTGTACCAGAATGATAGGAATTTAACCCAGTTCAGTGTTATTCATGTAGTTCTTTACAGAATCAAAAGAGAAAAAAAATGTGAGGAATTATTTTAAAATTACAATTATTAGTTTGTCCCTGATAAGCAAGCTGGGGGTAACAGTGGCAAGGAAAAACTCCTTGAGATCAAGGGAGGAAGAAACCTTGGGAGGAATCCATCCTCATTGGGGTGATATGTTAGATATACAGTAGCAGGGATTGGCTTGAGGTCACTTTTGAACTTGATTACGTTCTTGGCTCAAAATCCTTGCTGTTTACCTCTCATTGTCAGGTTCTCTGGCCTTAGCACTGTCACCTTGCACCTTCAGGGTCTGGGTTTGATTCTCAGCCAGGCTCGATTCCTGTCTCTCTGTGCATGCAGTTTGCATGTTCTCCCAGTGTTTGGTGGGTTTCCTCCCACAGTCCAAAGACCTGCAGGTTAGGCTAATTGGCATTCCAAAATTGCCCATAGTGTGTGAGTGTTTGTGTGTGTGCCCTGTGATGGATTGGCACCCTGTCCAGGGTGTTCCCCACCTCGTACTCTAAGCCTCCTGGGATAGAGTGATATAGCTGATGAGTGAGTGAGTGAGAGTGGCCTTTATTAAACAGGTGCAAGATGAAAGCCATTGGTACAGGGTGTTGAGCCATGTTAAGTGTGATTCCAATCCGCAAGGAATTAAAATGTTTGGTTCAAAGTATCATGTTGCATTTGATAAACATTCCCTAATTGCAAACTCAAACAGGAAATATCTATCTGCAAAGGACGAACCATTACCGGTGTCAAATTCTGTAAAAGTCAGCACAAGACTCACCTTAGAAAGTGCCCTTGGTAATGTAGTCCTTTTATTATTTTATATTGCAATCAACTACAATTTCAGCAAAGAAAAGCAATAAATTGTAAATTAGTATGACTAAGCAAAGGGTTCAAATTAAAGAACACAAAGTCTTGTGAACTTAAATTAACAATGCCTGGTAACTGTTAGGAGCCTCCACTAGAGGTCACTGTTTCTGTTCGTCTGTCTGTAGTTTTTGTTGGTCGACTCAGTTTCCCAGAAGGCACCTCAGTCAGGTGATGAGTGCTCACCTGAACTGAGGTGGCTCATTAAAGTTTCTATAAATAGCAGTTTGTTCTGGGAAACTGGGTCGAGATTGTTGAATGTTTGTTTGTTGATTGAGTACCGGCATGTGGGCAGTCCCTTTTTTTTTTGTGTGTGTTTCTTTAAGTTTATATTTGGTTTATGTTTTGTAACCTTTGTTTTCAGAGGGCTCTAGTTTTGTTTTCTGTATGTTCCTTGTTGTGATGGATTCATGGAGCTGCCTTGTTCAGTGTTTTAGTTAGGCCGTGTCTCCTCCTGTGTAAGTACTGTTCTGTGTCTCCCCAGTGTCTGCCTTCTTGTCTAGTTCTTTTTGTTGCTTTCCTTTTCTGTTTAGGCGTTTGTAACCCCATGAGTGCTTAGCTGCTAGCAGGGTTAACCCCTAGTAGGGTTAGCCTCCAGTAGGCTAGCCTCTAGTGGGATTGACTGCTAGTGGTTCTGGTCGCTAGTAGGTTAGCTGCTAGTTTGGAATAGCCTCATGGGTGCCCGGCTTCTTGTGTTCTGTTTCCTCTTTACGTCTGTACTAACTCCATTAGATACTAACCCCGTTAGGTCAGCATCCTGTCTCCATATTCTGTGTAGCTACTAACACTACTAACCAGCCCTGTCGCCTGTCTAGCCCTGTCTCTCCGGTCTCAAGTTCCCCCATGTGTCTTTAGTTAGCTCCAGCTCCATGTTTCCTCATCCTCAGTCCCCTGTGTTAGCGCGCCGTTCCCTATGTTTTTCCTGAGCCCTAGTTTGAGTTTGTTTTGGTTCCTTTGTGTCTGTTTTTGAGTTTGTGAATAAAAGGACTCCATGTTGAACAACCCCTCTGCGTGCATGCCTACCATATATGCCCGCGGCAACGCCATCAGCCGGTCTAGCCAAACCACCAGCTAGACCCATGACAGTAACACTGCCTAAGAGCCTTACCATAGTACAACAGAACTTTTATACCCTGGTCCTGTGATGTTCTATTAGCCTTACCCTACTAACCAATTAGCAGGTTCTAACATTATAAGGTAAATACTGATGAACTAAGCTGCGCTCTACTGCCTCTAAATAGTTTTAACATAATCAGCAAAATACATGTCATTGTCTTGTGTCTTGCTCACTGGCAGACAATTTAAGTGCGCTAACTGCAGACCTTACACCACACAATACATCTCAGCTATGAAGAAGATCTTTGATAACATCAACCTCGCTGCCCGCAGACTCGTACAAGTCAACTGATTCTTTTTCCACTGATGTTGCACCATTGTCAGGTAGTGATGTCTTTGCAGCATTTTCTCTTGCCAGAACTTTGTGCATCTTATGATGTCTTTGTTCTTGTCAAGCTGTGACTCGCTCTGCTTTGATGTCTAGAACAGTTTCAGTTTCACACATTACATCTCCTGTAGTGAGCTGGGACATATGAAAACTTTTAAAACATTAGCACAATGCATAAGAAAAGGGAAAAGCAAACGGTGTAGGGAACAAGTGAACAACCGGAAACAGGAATAAAAAATTTTCCATAAATCCTTGTCTTGCTGGAGAATGAAAAAAATGGAGCTTGAAAACAATTGATATATTATTATCTAGGAAAACATCATCTTGAAATGTCAATTTAAATTTAATCAAGCAATCTTTCGTATTATATAGGCTAGTAATCTGTAAAAAAAAAAAATCTCTGTACATCTTTAATTGATTATTATTAATCAATTATTTCAATTTCAATAGTATGTTTTATAATGGTATCAGTTTTTGCTTAAATAATGTTTAATGTCCATTTCCACAGCAGCAGCGACAGGTATCTGAGGTGCTTGTTACCACGGTAATGCACGGATCCGCACAGGTGACAGCTGTATTGATACTGAGATTAAATTACACACAGGTGAAATCTATTTAGCAATTAGGTGACTTCTGAAGGCAGTTGGTTTCTGCTTAGTTAGGGGTATCAGAGTGAAGGTGGCTAAGTTGAAAACCATTTAACATTTTCCTTCCATTTCACAATTATGTGCCACTTTGTGTTGATCTACCACATAAAATACCAATAAAATGCATTTACTTTAAAGTTCAATAAGTATCAAGTACTTTTGCAGGCATTGTAAATATCAGAATTTATATCACCCAGAATGTACGCAGCCAATGTATGATCAATGTCAGCCCATATGCATGGATGCAGTAAATCAAACACGGGCGGCCATAGCCGGGAAACACTCTTTATTTCTCTTTTCATTATTATTTTTGCGGTAATAGTTTTAGCCGTATACTCTCTGCAGAGTAAGGCTTGAGCTATTTGAGGGCTTCTGCTAGAGGTGGTTAAGTGAGGGTTGACTTACAGCCAAGCTGTTGCCATTTGTTTTCATACTCAAAATATATTGTGCTGTTCTTATATAATAAAAAAGAATGAGTTTTGTTTTTCTGTTAGAGCTTTTTGCAGACGTTCCTCTGGTTTTGCTATATAAACCAGCCAGTTGAGAACTAACCGACCTGTAAAAATGAATTGACTATCTGTCGATTTAGACTGACACAGTCTTAATAAATTGAAACCATTTTAAGTGCCAGGGCTCTCTCCACTATAAGAACTTATGCCCTCAAATGGAGTGTATTTGAAAATTGGTGCATGGCAAGACATGTAGACCCAGTTCACTGCCAGATTGTTTCAGTGCTGGAGTTTCTGCAAGAAAAGCTGTCCTCAGGCTTATGCCCTAGTACTCTCAGAACATACGTAGCCGCTATGTCGGCTTGTCATGATCTGACTGATGGGTTTTCTGTGGGGAAGCACCATTTAGTTGCCTGTTTTTTTCGTGGAGCTAAATGGTTGAGCGATGGTCCTTTCGTGGGACTTAGCTATTGTACTCGGAGGCTCTGTCAGTCTCCCCATCCTGCCTTGACTTTGCCCCTGGGCTAGTCAAAGCTATTCTGCATCCTCACCCGAACTATCTTCCCAAGGTTCCATTCTCGACCATGCACCCAGTCGTTCTCGTGGCCTTCTGTCCTCCGCCTTTCACAGCTCCGGAGCAGTAAAGACTTCACTTACTGTGTCCAGTACGTGCACTTCAGATTTACGTCCACTGCACTACTCAGTGGCGTAAGTCAGAGCTGCTCTTTATTTGCCATGGGGGTCGCAACCGGGGGGGGCGGACGCCACTAGACAGACTCTGTCACACTGGGTGAGAGATGCTATTGCCCTAGCCTATGAGGCGCGTGGTCACACTTCGCCTTTGGGAATCAAGGCTCATTCAACTAGGGGAATTGCCTCATCAATCGCTCAAGAGGCGTCCCCCTGCAGCAGGTGTGTGACGCGGCAGGCTGGTCCTCTCCGCACACGTTTGTTAGATTTTATAGTCTGGATATCAATGCTACTCCAGGCCCGCAGATCCTTGAGTCAGCATCCCAGAGCTAGATCTGATACCTCCTTGGCTACACAACCTGGAGGTCCAGACACTTGCAGTGCGGCGGCGTTGGTATTCTCGTTGCCATAGCGTTTTCACGCAGCATCATGTGTAGCTTTTGAAAAGGAATGTCTCGGGTTACTTAGCTGTAACACCGTGCCCTGATAAAGCAGGAACGAGATGCTGCGTTTCAATGCCGCACTGCTGGCGTGCCTGGACGTCCTTCAGACAAAATTGACCTGAGGATGTTTCCGGTTCACTCCTATTTATAACCTGCAGGTGCACCTTATTCGGTGACGTCACCTGACAGAGGTTATAAGCCAAAGTATTCAGCGGTTTTGACAAACACAGGCTTCACAACCGGAAGCAAAGAGATGTTCCCATAGCGTTTTCACGCAGCATCTCGTTCCTGCTTTATCAGGGAACAGGGTTACAGCTAAGTAACCCGAGACGTTCATAGGTAAAGTCAAACAAGAGGTACTTAGCTTGAGGCAGGTTGGTGAGTGCATCCATTACAAGGCTGCCATTTAAGATGATCCCCACTCTTGTGGGCTCCAGTTGTGGTAATTCTGGACTTTGGCTGTGGCTCTGTTGTCAGAGCACAGATGTCCTACTAGAATGTCCAAGGATTCTCCATAATTAGGATTCTTCATTGTATGAGAGAAAAGTCAATAATTTGTCAATGGATGCCTATATGCCATTATGTCTTTAGTTTGCTTTTTATAATTCACTGTGGTTTTATTTTTTGTGATGTTGTATTCAAACAGGCTGTTTGAATTTTTACATAAATTATGCAGTAATGTATTACCTCTTGATAACAGGAAAGCTACATTATCAGCCAATTCAGACTTAAATTCAATGAAACATCTTCATAAATACTAATTTTCATTACCCACCTTCCCAAATAATTCAAAGTATACAGCACAATAGCAATGTTACATAACGATATTGAGTAACTAACAATAATAATTAAAATAAAGTTACTCACAGAGCTGCTGTTGAAGATCATAGATGCATCATCCCCAAGGATGACTGGAAGTCCCCTGAGGGCAAGACATCTATTGGCTCAGTGCTTTACAAGGTGGTATAGCACATACTTATATGTAGAACAAATAAAAAGATTATCTTTCTTTACTTTGGTGGTATTGCTCCATGCAGAGCCTTGGTTTTATTTGTCCAGTTGAAATTTTTGACATTTACACCTCCATTAGTTTGTTATGGAGAGAATGTGTTTTTGTAATGTTGATGAACCAACCATCAATATTATTACAACAAAAAATAGAAATATCAACCCACGTTTGTTGTAGTAGCTCTGCTAACGGCTGGCCAATCTGACTATCTTCATCTTGAAGGTTTCCATCAAGTTTGGACACAACCCATCAAGCTCACCAAAGAGTTCTTCTTTAAGATTTTTTTCCAACAACCCTGTTAAACTCCAAGTGAACCTGAAAAATATAAAACAAACCATATTTTTGCATACAGGCAAAGTTACGTATAACCTAAATGAACTTCTTGTACAAGCATGTATTGTATGTAAGACAATTTAAAAGACAAAAGACATACAAAAAAAAAAACTGTTTTTAATTTGCAGTACTTGAATATAGAAAACTACTCACCAAGTTCACCACGAAAATGGCCTCTTCTTTCCTGCATTCAACTGTCGTTCAAGATAGTCAAAACGTGTGAAAAATACAAAAATGCAAATGTAATTTTTTTTCAACTGCATGATAACTGCAGAAAACATGTTCCAGGCAGAAAACATATTTGTCCAAGGAGAAGGTAAATTGCATAAAAAAAAGAAAAGAAAAACTAATTTACACTGTGACATTAAGAAAAAAGGTACAATTTTCTCAATATCCTCCAACAAACAAGCCCAGTTGTAAATCTTGAGCCAATCTTAAACTTGATAGGTTAAATGTCTTAAACTTACAAAACTGAGTACATCTAGTGATTGTCTTATCTACTCATACTGTTTAAGTAATGCAATAAAAAAAGTGATATTTACTCAAACTGTTTGCATAGAAACAACTTTTGGGTTAACAGTGTAGGTGGTAGGAAGTTAGGATCACAGCACAGTGTTAGCCAGAATACAGTAGCTCGGGATTAAAAGGCAGGAAGAAGATGTTAGAATGAGTTAATGCTTATTACAAATATAAGCATTATATGTAAAGAATGGACAGATTTTTAAGAATTGACAGATGGGTCAAAGAATCTACAGACAGGTGCAACAGGAGCAGCAGTTGTAGCACCCAAAGTTTATCTGGAAATTAATAAGAGAGCATCAAATTGCTGCAATGTGTAAACAGAAGAGCTGTATACCATAACTCTGGTATAACAGTTTGAGCAAAGAAATATACTGAAAAAGTTAAATAAATATTCAACTGTTCGTCACATGTGTCTAATAGCACAGCCCCTGGAGCAGATAGGGTTAAGGTGCTTGCTCAAGGGCTCAACAGTGGTGCTGGTGCTTGAACCCCAACCTTCTGATCAGTAACCCAAATTTGAGCCTTAAAGATTTGAGCCACCACTGTCACTACTATTGCAGTGACTCAGTAAGCCCTAAAAAGCATCAGGATGGGGACAGCCAGGAGTCAACAAGAGACATTTTTCTTTTAATTCTGAGAACATGAACTGAAAAGACCAGTCGAGGCAAAAAAATCCCATTTATGTATATGGATTCCAGCTCACATGGCTATGGAAATGAAAGGGCAGACAAACCAGGAAAAGGAAGCAGTGGAGCAATAGATATTAACAATAAACTATCAAAGTCAGAAGACAAAAACACAGTATAGAAAAGACAGCTGTATGCAATACAAAGCAGAGTAGACATGGTTAGGGGCCAGTGAACAAATAGGAAGAACAGGTAATTATAAGCAGAATGTCTATCGGACACAGTAACCTTAACAAGAATAAAACGATAAATCACGAGAGGATGGAAAAAGGACAAGCCAAAAAGTATTTAAAGGGTGACAGGACTAGAAAAGAGGATTTAAATTGAAAGGAATAAGGAGAGATAAAGACCAGAAGGTGGCGGTATCACAACATAGTGGATGTCAAATGCCAGTACATGCCAGAAAGAACAAGAAAAAGTATTATTGCATTATTTGTGTTCTTTAGCAATGGCACTAGCCCCAGTTCCTGGAAATGGTCATAGTTTTTTTTTTTTTTTTCACATTTGTACTTGTTTTTTTTTTTTTATTACAGTTCAAATCCACTTTAATAAACAGCCATCTGCTCTTGCATCCTGGCTCTCATCCAAATGTGACACTGTGGGTTTAGGTCACAGTCACAATTTTATTCATACAAAATTATTCATGGTTCCACCCAAATATATGGTCCTTAATAAAGGACAAAAAAGCTATAACATGTCAACATGTGAATGTGAGAACTGTTTTCTTTAACCTTTTTTTTTTAAATATGTTTTTGTTTCTAATTACCAACATTTAAAAACAAAAAATTACCACATTGTATGAATATCTTAAGTAAAATAAAAAAATAAAATAAAAAAAAAGAAAGTGGCGCTCCTGAGGTCCATCTGGTAACTTTAAATGTATTTATCCCAGTTTGGAATAAACCAAAACTCAGTTTCTTTTCTGTTATTTTTGTAGATGTTTTTTCAATTGTCAATATAATTAGTTTCCTGCTTTGGGTCTGTGTGCCTGCAGTTTGCATGATCTCCCTGTGCTTGAAGGGTTTACTCAGAGTACTCTGGTTTCCTCCCACAGTCCCACAGAATAACACACACAACCATACAAAGGATAATAAGCAACAAAATGCTTAATATGAGCATTAAAATGAATTTAAAATGAATAATGCAATTAAAGAAAATGGTCTTGTACTGCTGATCAGTCTCAGCTAATCCTTATTTTATAATCTTTTTTTTTATATACTACAGCTATACCACCATCTATCTGGCATACTCTATATGTTTTCTATGATTTCTGTGGTTATGGTTTTCTGTGAGGTGCTTTGATTTTGGTTTTTTCTGTAAATATGTTTAAGATTACATCCTGACTCATCCTTCATTTTAAGAACAAAGCCACACTAATAATGATACAATATGTATTAAAATGCTTTTACATTTCTACTGCTAAATGTTTTCATATCGTTTCCATAGAGTAGTGTATAACATCATAGATCCTGGCAATCAATCAGGTCCCTAATCTGTCCAGCAATCAGATTATAAATATTATGATGCCGGACTAAAAGCCAGTGCATATTTAAATGTGACAATTCTGCACCCAACCGCCTTAATGTCCAAAGCACCTCCTGCCACATGTGTTCCATCCCAGTCTAGGGTTGGGCCGTACAGTAAATGACTGGTTCGGGGTTCTATTTTAAACTGTATGGTGAATGTGGAACACAGTGGTGTAATATAACAGAAAGAACTAGACAGATACGTTAATTCACAACCAAGTGAGGTTTATATTGCTTTACAAACAGCACATGCAAATAAAGACACATACACAACACCAGGCTCAGCTTCGGGGTGGACCCAGGCCAAAATAACAAACAGAAAAGGTATCTGTATTTTAGCAGCGAACTTACCTAGCAAACAAAACACAAACAAAAACTCAGATGCCTTCCCCATCTTCCTAAACCAAAACAGTGAACAAAAACCCTTTTCCCTAAAATAATTGGCAGCCTACTGGGGGGGGGGGGTTAACTTACTATTTGGTAAAACTTATCCTTGATTTACCCCAAACCCGCATACCATGAGTTTGTCATTTCCAAAACCCCTGAGCAGAGTCAGTTTAATCAACCTCCTACTGGTTACCCAGAGTTAATGCGCGTGCGCGGTGCTACATAAAGACATTTTCAATGGATCGCTGATTTCACGAGTCAAAATGGAAAATCAAAGTGAGAAAAAGCGAGCGGCAAACTTCACAGAGGCGGAGATGGAGGTTTAAATGCAGCATATGAAGAATTCAAGCCAATAATAATGAAAAAAAGCAACACGGCTGCATCGGCTAAAGAACTTTCCCTTTCACTCCTAGACTACGGCTCCGCTTCTCGTCTCTCCACAGTACACAGCTTCAGACTACCCAGCCCAAGCTTGGATCCATCTCTTCGCCCCTTCATCGCTCGCCCTTGACAACGACGGCATCGTTGATGATGCCAATCACTTTTTTTTTCTTTTTGCAGATGTTTTTGTAAATTAAATTATATTGTAGCAACCCAGAAAAAATATGTACACAAACAGTAGATGGTTTTCTTTCCAAAACGGTTATTGCCAAGTAAATGTTTGTTATTAATGTGAAAAATAAAAAACAAACAGAAGTCAGATTCTTGTTTCCACACGCGTTGGAGACCCGCCCTCTGCGTTTATCGCTCCAAGATTTATGTAAACAAGTCTATTCAGATGTAAATAAATGCTAATTGCTGTGTTGTTTGGAGGGAGTGATGTGCTGATTCATGCCAGTGTGAACAGGAAGGGCTTGAATAAAAAAAAACAATAATAATAAAATTTCCAATATTTTCAAGTAAATATTCTTATACGCACATAAGTCTGACTTTCCGAGAACGCTGGCCACAAACAGCAAAAAGCGTGAAAATAACCATCATCATCATCATCATCATCATATAATAATAACCATGCTTTTTTTCTTGTTTGTGTCCAGCGTTGAATGATTATTTGAGCATGAATGGCTGGACTGACTGAACTAAAGCTGCTCACATCACACACGCTTTCACTTCAAAAAAACAAAAATGCAGTGTTTATTCAGCATGTATATATTTGTGCTCTGTTGTTTTTTTTTTGGGGGGGGTACTGATTTTACATTTTGTCTGCTTTGCAAAAGCTGCCCCTCTTTTTATTCTGTGTATATTATGACTTGAAACAAAGCTGCTTGTATCAGCTCATATCGGCAGCGTTTTGATCAAAGTGGTGAGGAAAAGTGCAAAGTGAAAGTATGCACCAGAAACAGCAGCTTTATTTCATTCATAGATCAATACACAGATCACAAGCAACAATATAGCACAATGCATGAGCATGTAAAATGTTCACGTGAGCCCACGGCCACTGAGAGATTTATAAAAGATTTGTTTAATGCAGTTTCTTTTTACATAATCCCTCAGAAATACAATATACGCGCTAAATAAGCGCTGCCTTTGCAGCACTGTGTGAAATATGCAGCGATTTGAGCTGCTTTGTTTCAGTTTTTCAACATATTTTTGCTGTGTAGTTTTGTGTGTGTGTGCATGAGAATTGTATTTCAGTGAATTGGTCAGAAGCCATGCTTTATTTCTGTTTATCTCAAAAGAAGCCCCGTGTTTGTGTGAGGAATCTGAGTGTGTGTTGGTGTGAACAGCTGAGACAATAGGAGACCTGATGAAACCTGATGCTACTTGAGCCAGATGTGAACAGGTCTTACATATTCATGAAAAGTCATAGATTATTCAGTGAAACAGAGGCTCTGCTGAGAAAAAGTTAGGCACATCAGTCACCTTACCCCAAATAAAAGGTCTTTCTGAGTGTTATAATTTAGTTGTTTTGCTATGGACACACACTCATGTAGGGACATGTAGGGACTGGCAGGACACACACATTAACAATACTACACCCAACACTTTCATGAACTCTTTTCTGTATTCAAAACAATCTGCCAGGTTTGTTTATTCTCCTTTTTTTCTACTTTTCTGCTAGAGTTTGAAATTGTATTTTTTGTGTGTGCAATTTAACATAAGTTTTAAAATTTCACATGAAACTAATATACTTACATCGGCCACATTATGAAAACCCAGTTTGTTCTCTACATAAATAAGGGAAAATGTATAAGCTACTACATTGGTAAAGATTTAAGATTTACATAAATTTAAGAAGAGCGCTGAATCACAGCAGGTCTTCAGACAGGCCTTAGACTCCAAAGGATTAATGAAAATGCAAGATATGGGATGTTTTATTCAAAGAACATTAATGTGTATGAACAGGGCTCATGCTAACACACGTCATCAAAGTATTAAAACTTGGGACAGACCAAACGTTAGGCTTATCTATGCATGAAAAAGAGGAACCATGCGGGGTGTGGCTAAGCCTTGCAACCACATCTGATTGGGACAACCACCCATGGGACAGACTGACTCTTGGGGTCAAAACGGCAAGGTTCCTGCAGGTTTGTTGCTTTTCCAAAACCCTCGCGCCTCCACTGCTGCACTAGCAAGCGACCAAGTCACCAAGTCTTTAAGAACTCTCAGCAAAACTTTGTGCCAGAACTCAGAAACACAGAAAGTCTAAGAAGCAGCGCCATCAGTAACCAACCCACTAACGCGTCACCAAAGGGCTTCCCCGAAATATGTCATGCAAACAACAGCGCACCAATCCCGAGGTGAACTACAGAGAAGGCATCAATATAATGCAAGTAAATAAACAAAGCTACATATGTTGCTGAAAATTAATTGCCTATGGACGTTGGTGCAATGGTTCCCACTTGAGCTCTCGCGAGGGTGTGCTGCCGGTCTGCATGGAAAGAGGATGACGCACTTGTTTGAACGTTGTATTTATTCCTTCCTATAGCGAACAGGAGTAAAGGCATGAGATTTTAAGGTTTTATTAATTAGGTTTCAAAAATGTACAATGCCATCTGTTGAATTTTGGAACAAAATAAAATTTTACGTGTTACCATGAAGTGCACGGAATGAAGGTAGATTTAAAATACACACTCATTAGTGTGTATTTAAAAAGTATGGCGCCATCTGTTAAATTTTGAGATGAACCTTTTTTTTAAAGGTTAATTTTTTCAATTATTTTTTAAATTCTGTATCAGTTATTAACAAGTTTACATTATGCCCAGCATCATCCGTGGTAATGAAAGTGCACATTTTTTTTAATAAGGGCATTTTCCATTAAAATTTCAAAGTAACATATCTTCGCTTTCCATTGGCCAATTGTGATGAAACAAAGTCTATATGCTACCTCGAGCTTGGCCAAATACACATGTGAAAACTTCATTAAACTTTGGTTTTTATGTGAGGCGTGCACAAACAAACAAATAGACAGACCAAAATAAAATAAAAAACATCTTGATATGTTCTACAGTACCGGAAAAAAAAGCACACAAATATCTTCAATGTACAGACACGCCAAATTTACAGTTACAGGTCATCCTTTTTTATTTTGTTAAATGTATTTCCACTCGGCTGCACCCTCCAGGTCACCGTGGTATTTTCCAACATGCCATTCTCTTTCAATTTCAGCTTGATCTAAAGATCAGAATCAGAATTTTTTGTCAAGCCATAATTATATATATATATATATATATATATATATATATATATATATATATATATATATATATATATATA